>JAJOOO010012686.1:0-14961 GCA_029582685.1 Solanum piurae
CCCCCCCCCCCCCACGAAATTGATGAGTTTTTTTTCTTTTACAGAATTACGCCAACAAAAATAGTGAAGAAATATTATATTTGCAAAAATAATAATGAGGAATATGATTTTTTTATTTTCTCATTTCTTCTAATGGGAGTGAAAAAATAATTTTTATTATTATTATTATTATATCCCTAAAATCTTTGAACCTCAACAACAAATTCAGAGATTTGAGTTCTCTAAACATGAAAAGATGTGTTCGGTACAAAGAAAAATGTTTTTTTTTTAGAAAATAAGTAAGTTTTTTATTATCATTTTTTTAATTAGCCTTCATATGTAGGAAAAAATATATATTATTTTAAAGATATTTATATATAATCTAGACAAATATTATGAGAGATTGAATAAAATAGGGATATTGGTGATCGGGATGGGATGAGTTGGAGGGTGGATCAGAGGAGACGATTAATATGCATATAATGTCACTTTTGAAGTTTGTACATGCTTTCATTAAGGAAGTCATTTTCTTTATTTTAAGGAAAGTGTTTTCTCTAGCAAAAAAAAATATTCTCCAAAAAATTTGACCAACTAAAAATAAAAAAATTGAGCCAAACACATCCTTTTATGACTTATTTTCTAATTGTGCACCAAAATAGATAATTACAAATAACAACCTCTTACTCTCTATCGGTTCCTACAATTTTAGAGAATCTTGATAACAAAAATTAGTACTAGTAGTTGACAACCCAACGAACAATGAAACTTATAAATAATTAAATAAATGAATGAAAATGTGTTTTCTTATACAGTAGTAGTTGATAGTTGGAGATCAAGCCCAATCATATTCAACCAAATAATTTGGGCCTAACTACGTTTCATGATGGATGGCCTGAAATTGGTATTTGAGCATTTTTCATAAATAACACTATTTATATCCCTAATAACAAATCGTGGTGACATTATTGAGTTATCCAAAACGTAGCAATTAATTTTGGGACAAAACATCACATACATATATATATACATACGATAGCAGGCATACATGCATGTGATACGTACATACATACACGTAATATTTAGCTGAGATAAATTCAATAATTATACATCGATCCCGAATTATATTATTTGTATATCACGTATCAAACGATTTCATGTATGAAGTAATACTTTTATGTTTTATACTAGATCAAGCTGATTCATTTCGTGAATGTTATTTCACATGACTCTCAGGCATTAAAGACTTGTCAATCGTTCTTGTTATAATGAGGGCAATATTATACTAGATCACTTTGATTTTTGACTAGAAAATGTCTCAAATAAATGAATAATCCAAACGTAGGAGAAACTCAAGAAGAATTTTGTTTCCTCCATTTTATTTTCTCCACAAAGAGTCAAAGACCTTGATGACTGACTCAATCTTTTTAAAAGTTTTTCCAATTAGATAGGGAAGTAGGGAGAGGAAGAAAGATCGAATGTGGATGTCGAAACTTTATTGAATTTAAATTATATATAAAAGTTGGATTATTTTAAATTCAAGGTATATTAGTCTAATTAAGTATTATTGGCTAATATAATTAGATTAATTATTTAAGTTTAATAAATGGGAATATAATTGAAGTTCAATTTTATTAGGCTAATCCATTGACTTGGGCTTCTAATGATGAGCCCAATTTGTTAAGCTCGAGATGCCATCTTATTTTAGAGGTTCAGACTGATGTTACGTGTCAAATGACATGACATGTTAAATCATATAAAAGAGTCAATAGGATCATGTCAACTGTCACAATGACATAATATGCGTAGTCAGATCAAAGGCCAACAAAAATGTCACTTCTTTGATGAATCAAATGCTGCCATGTCAACTTCAACTTATTGGTCAAAGAGAGTTTGTCCTCATCACAACACTTTCATTCTACAATTATAATTTAGAAAAAAAAAAGGATAAGAATTTTAACAAGAATACAAAGAGAGCTCGTGGATCAAACTTTGTAGATTTCTCTAAAAGCTATAAGTATTCAAGCACTCAAATATTTCTCTACAAGTTTCAGAGTTCAAGACCACTGAATTCAAGATCAAGCTTCATACCATGAAATTCAAGTAACAAGTGGTAGATCAAACCCATTAAATTTAAGATCAAGCTTCGAGCCATTAAATTTAAGTAAAGTTAAGTTTAATCTCAAAAGTCTTGAGTATATAAAAATAGGAAGAAACTGAGGATTAATAAAGATTGTAACACTCATCTTATTTAAAATCAATTACTATGAATATTGTTGTGATTTTAAATTTTAATTATTATTTTCTTAAAGGAAATTTATTGTCCGCATAGAAAAGAAGGAAATATGAATCTGAATCCTAGCTTTTAAAAGTTGGCATATTAGAGTAACATGCATTATTTATAATGATGTAAAAAGTATTATAAATTATAATAATTAACTATTTAAAAATAATAAATTTTGAATAATTCTTCAGTTTCCGCCGTATCACATAAATTGAATCTAAGAAAACAACAATATCCATGCTAACACGGATTTCCATGTCTAGTAATATGACTACCTTTGATAATATAGGTTTCCATATAATATATGTATATAATATCATTGACATTAATATATAAACTGATAATATAAATTATATTTCATTTTACACTGTCAAACAAATACCCGCATGAGTTATGACTTATGAGGGATTACTTATTTCTAATATAATATATCCTTAGTCAAATTTAATATTTTATCAGTTTATACAATTAAGAGTCGTTTGTTACATAAACAAAAAGTATAATTTGATCTTAAGATAAATTTATATTATAAACTAAATCTCAAAATTTAATCTTGAGATATCTCATTTTATCTCGCATATTAAATACTAAATTTCAAATAAAATATATTTTAATCCAAAATTAATTTTGAAATAACCATCAAACGACCCTCGCGTACCAAATACTTCGTTTGGTATGTGAAATATAGCTTCAACCAAATAACACATAAATTTAATATCAACCTTAATCCTACATATTCTACCTTATCCTCCATTCATAGATATTATTTTATCTCACCTTCGAATAAGATAAATTAATTCCAAAATTTAGGAAGCTGAGGATAACAGGATGGCACGTATTATTTGTGGGACCCAGTCAACGGCCTAAGTGTTCGGATGTAGGGGCCCACCCGGCCGGCAGTTTACAGTTAATCCACCTGGCTACTGGGGCCGTCTTTATCATAATTTTACAAAAACATATTTTAATATATTAAAAAAAAAATGAAAATGACGGAAAATAAAATTTAAAAAAAAATAAAAAATGGAAGAGAAGAACAGGAGACTTTGCTGGCCGGGATGGTAGCTTTGTGTCAGGGGAGACAAAACCAAAAAAAAAAAAAAAAAGAGAGAAAAAATCTTGTAGAGAGAGAAACAAGAGAGAGGAAAAAACTTTTTTTTTTCCCACCATTTTCCCATATTTTCCCTCTTGTTCCTCCTCAAACCATCTTTCTGAGAAAAAAAAAATATAGTTGAAAAGAAGCCCCTGTTTTGAAATCACCCTGCAAACTGCAGTCAAGAAAAAAAGAAGAAGACATTACACTATTTTTTACAAAAAAAGATTGATTTTTTCTTGTGTGATTTCAAATTTCTTCTTGAATCTCTGTTATTTCTTTAATTTTTTTCAAAAAAGAAAAAAATAAATTTTGTCCCACCACCTGCATTTTCCTATTGCAGTTATTTGATTTTTGGCTTTTTTTCAAGAAATGTGACGAATTTGCATTTCCAGTTCTGCAATAAAAAGCAGAAAAATATATCATTCTTGTCTGGTAAGTTTTACTCTTACATTTTACCATCTTTTGGGTTTTTAGATTTTTCTTTTTCTTTTGATTGCTTGCAAATTCAGTTATTCCCTCATCATCTCTTTTTCTTTTTCTTTTTCTCTCTCTCTTTTTTTTTCCATGGTTTGCCTTGTGAAGTGTTCTTATGTTTTTCACCAACCCCTTTTCAAGAAACATATTTTTACTAATTTTTTTCTTTTGTGTTTATTCATTTTCCAGATAAAAATTGAATCTTGGAGATTAATCAATCGAGTTTGTGGAAGTGTTTGGTGAGGGAGATGTTGTTATAGTCTAAATTTTAGAAACTTAGAAAAATGAGAGACCCCAATTTTGTCCATTGTGTCAATAGGGTTAATAGTTTTTCTTTTAACTTGTAATATAGTTTTACATTGTAAAAATTGACTGATAAGCAAACAGTGGTGTATTTGCTCTCCTTTTTTTTTTCAACTTGTTTATATCTACGAGTGAATTCAATTGTTTGGAGAGTAATTTTGTACAAGAAAGCTGGCGATTTTGTATAGAGTCCTGGCTGTTGACAGATATTCTTACTGCCTCAACAACTGATTCATATGGTTGTGTAAGCTATGGGTGGTAGATGGAACACTTATGGAATCAAATTGTCGTATCTCGCTCTTTTGATTATCATTTTGGATATTCGCGGTTGTTGTTCTCTTAATTCGGAAGGTAGTTCTTATACTTGAGTACAGTTCTATTGGTTTTGTATTTCTGTCTTGGCTAGTTTTAAGTGTTTGGTATGTTTTCTTGTTTGCTGATTATTGTTGGTGTGAGAAACAGGATTGGCATTATTGAGATTCCGCGTGAAAGTGGATTCTGATCCGTATGGCATTCTTGAAAACTGGAATTCAGATCATTGTGACCCGTGCTTGTGGTCTGGTGTCCAGTGTATGGACGGGCGAGTGCAAATGTTGTAAGTCTCTTGTTAAATATACCCAAAAATTTCCTAGAATGAATCCTTTTCTTATAAATTTACTGTTATCTATTAGTCAGTATGTGTTGCTTTGCTATCGACAAGCCTGTTGAAATGATAATGACAGACAAAGTGCAAACACTGAGTTGTGAATTTTTCTGTTTGTGGTTCTTCGGATATTGTTAAATCATTTGTCTGTTATCTATTTAGGGACCTTCATGGATATTCGTTGAAAGGACAACTCACAGCAGAACTTGGAAATCTTACTCACTTAAAATCACTGTAAGCTTCAGCTATACTTATATGCTTCTCATTTGTTTCTTTAGCTCATATTCCTGTCCTCACCATCTGAAAAGAGATTGTTCCAATCATTGATGGTTTTTTCTACTTACGAAATGCTTTCATGATTCTGGTCTTAGTCTAGAAACAATATTTAGTGTGCTATGTCATGGAACTAATACTTCCCTATCGTGGTAAACACTATCTTATCACTATACAATTTGAAAATTGCACTAAATTTACATGTCTGGTCAGTACAGGTTTCCATTTTTTCGTTCCCATTTGTTACTTAGGAGATGTCTCAAAATATAAAGAGCGTCATATACATTGGGATATTTAGCATATTTGGTCATGCAAATTGCACCAAAGAAAAACTTTACCTTTTCTTTTCCCAAAGAAAAATGAATAAAGTGAATTGGGTAGATTTCTGGTTATCATTGTTTCACCTTCTGTTCTGAATCTATGTACTATGTATTAATAAATTTTCTTCCTCTTTGAATGCTTTTCTTCCACAGTGTGCTTTCTGAAAACCGTCTTTTTGGTGCTATTCCTAAAGAATTTGGACGACTCAGAATGCTGGAAATGCTTGACATTAGGGATAACAATTTGAGTGGAAGAATTCCAGCAGTAATAGGAGATTTGCAATCACTTAGAAGCTTGTAAGTTGGTAATTTGTTGTGTTTCCGTCTTGTAATATATTTGTATGTATTTATGCTACAACATTGCTAACAAAATGCTCTTGAATTGTGCTTGATACTTCTTTTCCAGGTTGATTAGTGACAATAACTTCGAAGGGAAGATCCCTTTGGAGATCAGAAAGCTTCATCTGCTCTCGGAATTGCAATTTGATGATTACCTCACCTCTGGTGTTGCTGCCGGAACTGGTTGCATAAATAGAAAATTTGGGCGTTGGTAAGACTTCCGTAGTTGTTTGGTCCTTCTATCTTCATGTTTCAGCTTTGCTGCATTTTAAAGTCGCAGACTTGTTTCTATGTTCAATTATATTGAAAATGCATAAAATCCATCATTTGAGGAACATATACCAATATACTACTTTCATACTAACTACCTCCTGCAATAAGTTTGGTATTAACATTAAATTAAGTGCAAGCAATTATCCCATGGAGTTGCACTGAAGATCATTGAGACATTTTCTATGCATAGTGTGTCCCCACTAATCTCTCATACTTCCCTTACAATAGTGAAGCAACAATGTTGGTGATTGTCGAAAGCAATGCCATGGGGCACTTGATATTTTCCTGTCTCCAACCCTAATATTCAGAGGGGATTAGACTTTAGTGTTTCTAAAGTTGTGATTCATCTTCTTATTCATCAAGATCTGTTTATGTGGAAACTTGACTGATCTATTGCATAATAAATGTTTATTTTGTCGACTTTTCTGTACATTAACAACTAAAATTGCTGGAAATGTAGTTACTTTTTCCCATGAGTAGAAGAACCCTTGGATATTATCGTATGCCTGTTTTGTAGCATGAAAACTTCAGCCAGCTATATGCATAAATTTATTCTATTCGTCCCGTTGACTCTGTTTGAATTCTGGATTGAGATACTCATCTTGGACAAGTACCTTCAGCTTTACCCTTATAACTGATGTCAGATTACTGACTACCTCTTAATATGCTTATGTTTTATTTATCAATCACACACTTTTAAGTTTCATGCTCCGCTCTGAAAATTTGGTGCCTTTTCTTGCAGCATCTGGCATGTCAGTTTGAGGCCATATAAGACTATAGGCTCCTTTCTCAGACCAATTAAAGGGATGCTAGCATGGTATTTTAGTTTTTTCACACTGTAAGTAACTAAATAGTTTTTTGTCACCTTATGCTTTCTAAAAATGTTTAATGGTTCAGAAGTAATTTTTTTTGTTTCCTAAAAGGTTCCCGCGTTTTTTGGATGCTCAGGCAGACTTCTGCTCTGACAACCTACCAAGTGAGTGAGAATATTTTATGACATGTCTTTAATTGGAATTTCAAAGAATTGTATGCACACAAAAAAAGGTATTTTATCCTCTTTTGTTTTGCAGGTTCAACTAGGCCTCACAATATCCACGCTGTAGAGAATCAAGCAAACATTGAACGCCGTAAGTTAGCTGAACAATCCAGTAACTTTGCTGCTGCTCCTGCTAACGGAGGGAAACCATTGGGACCTGTTGATCCTGTTCCAAGCAGCAGAAGTAGTGGTTCATTTCGTGCTGTGCCAAGTACTGAAGGAGCTCCTCCTCCTCCTTTCACTACACCTGAACATCATCCGCCTCCAAATCCTGGGGGACGCTCTAATGGTGCTGTTAAACAGCCAACTGCTAGTCAAGCCCCACCTGGTGGAAAGTCTGGAAGTACATGGAAGTATATAGTAATTGGCATTGGGGCTTTTCTGGTTGCTATTTTTGTGTGCCTGATAATCATCTGCAAGAGCAAAGCTGTGCAAACAATAGGCCCTTGGAAGACTGGATTGAGTGGACAGCTGCAAAAAGCATTTATTACAGGTACTTTTGATTTGATATTATGTCAAAACTGATGAATCCATATGTTCTAGTTCAACTGTTGGATTCATTTTTCTCTGGTGGATATAATCCGAATCTTCAACGCCTACAATGGTTTTTGTTTCATACTCCAAGATGATGTTAAAAGCATGTATTAATGCTCCTGTGCTTTATTGTTTCTCACGTCTTGTGCATGATATCAATTTTGCAGGGGTCCCAAAACTAAACAGGCCGGAGCTTGAAAATGCATGCGAGGATTTTAGCAACATAGTTTGCCATCAAGATGCATTTACAGTCTACAAGGGAACTCTATCCAGTGGAGTAGAGATTGCTGTTGTGTCAACTGCTATAAATTCTTTGAAAGATTGGTCCAAGCGTTCTGAATTGGCCTTCAGGAAGAAGGTTAGTAGATGTCATCTCCTTCACAAATAAAAAACTGCTTCATAACTTATTACCATCTCACTCTTTCTGTTGAGATATCCTAGTCGTCTCGGTTTTTTTACTTAATACTTATTGTGCACTTGGGTAGATCGATTCACTCTCAAGGATAAACCACAAGAATTTTGTTAATCTAATTGGATATTGCGAGGAAGATGAACCTTTCACTAGGATGATGGTCTTCGAGTATGCAACAAATGGAACACTTTTCGAGCATCTGCATGGTAAACTAGTGAATAATTCAAGTTTCAGTCTAATCATTTGTGTGATTTCGTTTTGATTAATGCAGTCTACATGTTTTGTTGTTTCAGATGATGAACTTGAACCTCTTGACTGGCCTGCAAGGGTACGAGCTATAATGGGAACAGCATATTGTCTAGAGTACATGCACAATTTGAATCCTCCTCTGTCGCATTCTGATGTGAATTCACACTCCATATTTTTTACAGACGATTATGCTGCTAAGGTATTCTTCATTGAATTTAGAAACGTTTTACTTCGTGTAATGGTTTGAATTGAACGAATCCTTTTTAATTTACACAGATTACAGAGCTTGCTTTCTGGTCAGATATAATGGTGAAGTCAAAATCCTCCACCGGTGATCTAGAGAACTCTGAGCTATCACCACTTTCTGATCCCGAAACAAACGTGTACAATTTTGGGATTTTGTTGCTGGAAGTAATTTCTGGAAAATCACCTTACTCGGAACGAGATTCTCTTCTGAGCTGGGTAAAGTCTCAATCTATCTAACTCTATTATCTTCGGTGTTTAATATAGACTAGTGAAACGTTCTTCTCTGCTTTGTTTAGGCGGAGCAATGCCTTAACGATAGGCAGAATGTGAAGAGCTTGGTTGATCCAACATTGAAGTCGTTCAAGAATAATGAGCTTATGGTTATGTGTGAGGTGATGAGAGAATGTGTTCGAGAAGATTCAAGGAAGAGACCAACAATAAAAGAAGTGATTAAAAAGCTAAGGGAAGCGATTGATATCTCCCCTGATGCTGCAGTTCCAAGGCTATCTCCCCTGTGGTGGGCTGAGCTTGAGATCCTATCCTCTGAGGCAGCCTAATAAACTGACTGACTACTTTTGTAAGTAGAGAGTTGCTTTGCTATGCATAAATGTTCTCAACTGCAAGTCCTGTGTACCCCACATTTTTATATTAGTTCATTCTTTTAATACTTCTCTCTGCCTTCTTCGCCATAAGTTGCCTTGTGTGATCAAATTTTGTATAGGACGATTTGAACAGGGGTGTTCACTGTTCTCTCTCAGCATAGATTCTTGGAAGTTGTGGTAACAGAAACTCCAATCATGATCCAAAAAATCTCTACACATGCATGTCCTTGTGTGGGTCATTTTCTACTGCATAATATCATTGCCTCCTGATGTTGTCAGGCTATTATGTGTGAAGAGAGAAAAATACTTAGTAGTATTACTAGGAATGATGAAAAAAGAGAAAGGTGCGGTTGTATTATTTGAACATTTTATATTTTTTCATTTTTTAGTTTGAGAAATAAAACAGACGAGTATCATATTAAAAATATTTATAATCTGATTTAGCAAAACACTAAGAAAATGAGATGATGGGTGAAATGGTCAAGTTGATTATGAAAGTCATTTTAAACTTAATTTCGTCAAAGATGAGAAAATTAAGAAAAAAGAGTACTTTAACTTCAACTCAATATTGGTTGGAACATAGAGAGTACAAATTAAGACTACTGAAAACCTAAGATTACATGTAACACACTAACAAAAGCTAATTAAAAAGCAAGTTCCAATAAAAGGAAGTCGATACTCTACTCTCAAACTAGCTTAGCTAACCTAAGGAAGCCTAATTTTCTTAATACAAAACCTGGAGATCACTAATTAAATTTGGCAACATTCATTCTTTTTCTTCCCCTTTTCCTCATCTGAATTTGAATAGTAGAAATAGCAGCCAAGAAATCAACACACTGTATAGGACTCAATATCTCCAACAAACCTTTCAACGTTTTAAGCCTAACACAATCTGCCATTTTCATTACCCTCTCTAAACTCATCCTTAACCCTTTCAAGGCCAACTCTACCAACTCATCATTATTATCACTATTTTTAATCCTTGCTAATTCCACCATTTTTCTATCCCCAATTGCCACTTGTTGCCTCTCCATTTCCCTCTCCACTTTCTCTTCCTCTCCCCTAATTTTCACCCTCAAACCATCAATATTCTTCAATTGCTCATCCGAAAACGCTCCTCCACCGACTAATCGAAACGCCATCGAAGGCTTCCACCCTGTGATCCATGAGTAGACAATTTCTAAAGGGCTAAGCCACATTGGTGTGAAAAATGCTAAGATGTCTTCATGGGCTGCCGCCCATTTGGCTGTGTAGTAGTCTTTGTGATGTGTGGTCATTTTGCTCACTAATGACTCATGATCATTGACGTATGAGGTTTCCCTAGGTACAATAACAAGTTGTTTGAGTAACTCTTCAAGTTGAAATATCCAATTTTCGAAGTATTTTGTGAAGTTTTCCCCTACTTGGCTTGTCATTTTTGTTGATAGTAGTAGTTGTAAATGAGAAAAGTGACGATGCATTAATTAATTGAGAAAATGAGTTGAACAAGAAAAAAGAGATTCAAATATATAGAGCGAGAAAACAAGTGGCAATGCTACAAAAGAAAAGGAGTTGCGTGGCTGCTACACCTCTGCATGCCTTACGCGCACCTATTTAATGACTATAATTAATGATAACGGTAAATTAAAAAGTAAATGTTAAATTATTCATTAACTTCATAAAATAAATATGTATTGTTAGACATCCCAAAATAATATAATAAACAATTATTATTAAATGAAGAAAGTATGTATTAACGATGCAATAAATATTTATATATTAATCAAATTATTTACTTTTTAAATTTGGCTTTTATATCAGTGATAAAGATAAATAAATGTAAAGAATTTTTTATGTAAATATTAGGTTTACTATGTAAAGTAGTACTCCCGCTATTCCATATTAACCAAGAGCCCGTTAAATGAAATGTATTTTTAAAATTATAGAGTGGTAAAAGTTAAGGTTGGTGCTGTTTGATGGGATTGAAGAGGCAATTTTGGGAATGAAGAATGCATGTAGAGTAAGTGTAGGCAAAGGCCATGAAACGTGTCATGAAGAGAGGTTACACGTTGCAGCCACTTTCATATGTTGATGTTGCTAATAATCTGGGAGATCATCGACCACAACTAGACAGAGGCGAAACTAGGTGGGGTTTATGAATTCGAATGAACTTATTAGCTTTTTCGAAGATTATGTATTTGTTGTATTAGAAAATTAACTAAATATATATGTATATTAACTTGTAAACCCTCTAACAGAATAATTGACAACTATCCTAAAATTTAGAATCTCCAAACTCTTAATTCTAGCTTCGCGTCTGCGACTAGCTACACAAACACAAGTATGAAGTATATATTAGTCGGATCTAGTCATACAGACGACATAGTGACAAGTCATGGAAATTGGAACATATCTGATGTGGTATCATCACTCACTGACTTATTTAATTTGCGCCATGAACCTGGTCCTCTTTCACATGTTGTTTTATCTCATGCATGTATGTTGTCACTAAATATTTTCACTTTATTTGTCTCTTAATTACTTTGTTAACTTCTACTTTGATATCAGTAATTAACTTCTACTTTGATATATGGTATGAGAAGGATATATTACTTTATATAGTTTTGGATAATCTTCGTCAGATGAATTGTGGTAAACTATTTTTGGGCCGATCTAAATTATCATTAAGTATTTAAAAATATGAAAAAGTAAAAATACAAAAAAAGATTTAAAATCTACTATTCAGAAGACAAATGCATATAATTAAAGAAAATGATATATTTTATGTAGTTAATTTAATTATTTAATAGACAAATGTGAACATACATCAAAATAATTTAAAGCTTGAATCAAAAGTGTCTAATTGAAACACTTTATTAAAGGTTAATTTGAAACAAAACTTAGTTCGAGTGTTGTAAATAAAAAGGGCAAATTACAGAAATCACATACTTTTAAGGCAAAATTACAATATATCCCTTAAAAGTTTATAATTATAGAAATCCCTTAAAATGGATATAATAATATAAGCGCTGATACATTAATCTGATGCGCGAGATACATTAATCGTTAAGTAAGATACATTACATTTTATACATGATACACTAATCTGATGTACAATTTATGCATGATACACTATCTGATGCGCGAGATACACTAATCTGATGTACATTTTATACATGATACACTATCTGATGCGCAAGATACACTCATCTGATGCGCGAGATACACTAATCTGATGAGCGAAAATGAGGGATTTTGGAGATTTGTAAAACTTATAGGGGATAATGGTAATAAGTAAACTAAAAGGTGGGATTTCTGTAATTTTTCCTGATAAAAATGACAAGTTTAAAGGCCCGACTATGTATTAAGCATTTAAGCCAAACAAAACTATTCCGTGAAAATCAACTATTCCTATGTTTTAAAATTTTACTAATATCATTATTTATTTGTTATTAGAGGCATAAATATTGCTATTTAAGAAATTTTCTCTCTTCTTTTTAAGATATCAGTAAAGAAACCCAATCGAAATATTTGCAGCTCGGTGGAAAACATGATCAAGATTTCAATATTTTAAAGCCCATGATTACATTCAACAAGAATACTGATGGGCTTCGTATTGAAACAACTATGGACTTCTTTTTAAAACACGAGTAAATTAACATAAAAATCATATTTGTATGCTATAGTTATAGTTTGTATAATGCGCTCCATAGCAAACTTTATGTTTGTTATGGCTATTAATATGTATATTTCAATATACATATACAAAAGAATCAATTGTATAATCTGTTTCGGTAAACATATACAAAAGAATCAATTGTATAATCTGTGTTTGTATAAAGAGAGAAAGACAAAAGAAAACTGGGCAGGAGAAGATCTGTATTTGTATAATTATAAGTGTATAGGACGAAAATCTATGTATTTGTATTTGTATATACAATTTTCTCTCGCTTTATACAAACACAAACGCAAATTATACATTTGTGTTTGTATAAAGTGTGAGAGGCGAGTAAGAGTGGCGAGCGAGATCTGGGAGAGTGGCGAGCGAGATTCTCTGGGGAGAGAGGCGAACAAAAAGATATGTAGATATACAGTTTTCTCTCACTTTATACATTTGTGTTTGTACAAAAGTGAGAGAGGCGAGGGAGAGACTGCCAGCGAGAAAACGAGAGTGGCGAGCGAGAATTTCAGGGAGAGAGGCAAGTGGAAACAGATTGCCATAGGTTATAATTAAATCAAACTGTGGTTATAGCATTTAAGTTGAATTAATAGTTTGTTATTTTATACAATTTTCCCATAAAACAAATGGACGTGGAGTTAAGATCTGATATGGGCTCACATTGATGCTCCAAACTCGGCCCAAAAGGCATGGTTAAAGAATGAGAAAATTGATACATCTTCTTTTTTTCTTCTTTTTAGGGTTCTAGTGATATTTTGTGAGTAAATCTCTTTTGAAGTGGGTATGAGTGGTGACTCGAGGTGGTTTTTAATTTTGCCCTATAAATTGGTGGTCTCTCTGCTGCTTATTTAATAAAAATAATTGTAATTTAAAGTATCCTTAATTATGACCTAATTTCGTAAGTTAGAAAACTTTTGCCTTGTCCAGCATAAGTTTAGAGAACTTAAGGCATAATTTTGTGAGTTTTGAAACTAAACTAATTAATTATGTCTCTATTGACATGAGTTCTATAGGAACTAATTTATGTGTTGTAAGACATAATTTATGGGTTATATACTTCTTAAGATATAATTTTCTGATGTTGAACTTATGTCTCAATAACATAAGTTTTGTAGGAATTAAGTTATTGCCTTGAAAGACATAACTTGTGGGAATGAACTATGTCATTCGTTCTGCAGGAATTAAGCGATATAATTTTGTTTTCCTCGTAAGACATAATTTATGTTATATTATGATATGAAAATGACCCATTTTTATTTAGTGTAAAAATTTGTATATTGACTATTATATCATATACAAAAGTTGTATATACACCATTATTCAATGTAGCAAAATTGCATATACCATGTATCCTGCGTTTGCAGGTGTATATATCCCTAATGTATTTTTGTGTATTCGGAGTGAATACAATGTTTTACCTTGCATAAAAAATGCATGCATTTTTTTAATACACAAGATTAATGCATGCATTATTTTTGTAATTTTTAGGGGTCGTTTGGTAGAGTATATAAAATAATGCTAAATAGAGTGTATTAGTAATGTTTGGATTAATAATGCACTAGTAATATTTGCATTAATTATAGATTAGATTATTTATATGCATTGTTTGATTTGGTACATTAAAAATAGCATGCATTGCATAAACATGTTTATTTACAAAGATGTCATTCAAAATTATGGTGGAAAATATGTAAAAAAGGGTTTTAAGGGGCAATTGCGTCTTTAACTATTCTAATGCATGCATTACAACTGTTACATTACTAATACCTAGAAATCACTCTCCGTCGTTGGTTATAGAGATTGCCGCCTCTAGAAACCGACGAGCAAAAGGATTCCAACATTTAGGGTTCCAAGGACTGTCGATATTTTAAGTATGTAAATACGTACAACTTTTTCACTTTTTTTGAAGTCTCAATAATCTTATACTACTATATAGTATCTACTTGCAACTTGTGTAGTTTGTTTGATAGTTTCAGGGCATGCATCCATCCTACGCCGTTAAATGAGCGGATTGAATTGATATTGAAGATATAAAAATAGATTGAAATAGAAATTAGATTGACTTATCATAATACGTCCAAATTTACTTTGGACTTAAATAAGCTGAAAATTGGATTGGATTATGTTCCATCTAATTTAACCCACTTATTCTTAATAATTTTAATATATTGTTATCTAATTTTATAAATACAGTTTGAATTTCAATTCAAGAAAATAAAAAAATTAAAAGTTAGAAATGAATAGAT
>JAJOOO010012687.1:0-20486 GCA_029582685.1 Solanum piurae
AATCAAGTTACCAAACTCCACCCTAACACTACTAAAACACCCCTCCTAGCTACGGAGCTCCACAATATCTAGATTTCCAAACGGCAGCACCAACTCACCCAAATCCTCAAAACAATCGTCAAGTACCTCCACTTCCAAAAAATAATCACAATCCTCCTCTCCCAAATATTGAGAGCAAACCATCTAGAGTCTTTACTCCTTTTATTGAGAGCCGAACACAACTTTTTGAGAGATTGAAATCAGCTGGCCTATTATAGATAATTGATCCAAAAAAATATCAATGTCAACTCCAAGTTTTATAGACCCCATCTTCATTGTGCTTACCATTCAGGAGGTGCTGGGCATACTTCTGAGGATTGTATCAACTTGAAGCATAAAATTCAAGACTTGATATATCAAAAGGTCGTCACCATGTCGAATCATGGAGGGGTGACTATTAATATGATTGAAGTCGAAGAAGATTTAAATGTTGAGAAAGTTATAATCTCACCCAACCTTGAAAAGCTTGAGAAAGTTGTAGCCTCTACAACTAAAAGAGAGAAATCCAAATTTGGGATCATGGCACCTTATCAAGCTTTTCCTTTAGTGCCGAAGGAGGATCTAAACAAGCAGAAGATCGATCAAGCTTTTCCAAAATCATTGTCTCATTTATATCAGTCTTTTTCAATGCAAATTGGTCTAGGGGAAGGAATCAAAAATTTGTTCAAAGAAGGTGATATTGTTCTTGAAGAGATGATTGGGACACCAGTCATAATAGACAGCGAGCCAAAGGAGCAAATGCCTAATTGGACATCCACTCTGCTCTTGATTCCTCGCTCGTCTTGGTAGACATAGACAATTTTACATGTTATTTCTAAAATTGGTGGTATTACGAATCAGGCTAAAAACTCATCCTTTACTCTATTTTTGCCTCACTATGTTTTAATCTCCCTCCTAATATTTTGAAGAGGGCAAAATAATTTATCGTCATGGCCAAAGTTTTTATTTTCTTATTTCAAATGAAGACCTCCTTTATTGTAAAAAATTGGTGTACTTGCTTTATATTTTCTATCTAACAGTGTCTGTGTATGATTTCAACGAAACTATTTTCAAATCTTTCAATATTATGTCATGTCACAAGCTGAATGAATAAAATGGGGTAGATGTTGACAAATTTTAGGGCCAAAATGAGAAGATCATGGTACCCAAACACCTGGTTGAAAAATTCAAACAGTTCAAAAGTCACGATGAGCTGAATTCAGAAGAGAGCAGAATTGTGAATCAGGAAAATGATGAACGCATCAAAGAAATCAAAATTGGTGCCTGACAAAAACAAAGGAAAGAGAACTCATCAGTTTGCTTAGAGAACACATCGATACATTTGTTTGATCACATCACATGGTTGAGTATGAACATTGGATGTCACAAGTCATCAATCTACTTAAATGGTGTCAAAGATACCATGTTTGAAGACTCGATTTCTATCTTTTCCTTGTAACCTTCTTTATTTTCTTGTAATTGTTTATGTTTAGAATTTATCCCTTTGTATGAACTACGTCTGACCTGATTTCTCGAAAATGAGATACGTAGCCAGCCTATGTTGGCCTCGGTCACCCATTTATCCCTTTTAATGCTTCCTTTTTTAGTTGAACTACGTCCTAAATTCTTCAGAATGAGATACACAGGGGACCTACATCGGCCTAGGTTGTTTCCTTAGTTAATTTTCCTATTTCTGTTAATCGTCAAGGGGGAACTATGTTTGACCTGATTCCTATCTCAATGGGATACATAGGCGCCAAAACGGCTCGGTGATATCTCTACTAAGATTTCTATTCTTCCTTTGTAATAGAAATCAGGAAAGAATTTTTAAGAGGGACTTAAAAGTTCTAAATAAGATGATCTCTACAATGGGACAAAACTGAAGTTATTTTGAGAATTGCAACTGGACAGAATTTTAGAGAAGATCTCAAAAATTCCACAATTCGTTCATCGACGATTAGAGATACGCCTAGATAGTTAACTGGGACAGAAGTTTTTGAGGATGACCTCAAAAATTTCAATACGGTTCATCTAAAGCTTAGAAAAACTTTGAATACCTCCAGCATGATCATAAGTTCAGAAATAACTGCAAATGGTCCCAAAGTCCATTACGAGACCAGAGGTTAACTTTAGCAATCTTCGACATCTCAAGAATCAGATCACCCAAGCTTCAAGAATCTTCATATCTTTCCACCAAGTTACCGGATAGACCTCGAAGCATAAACTTCAAAGGCGTTCACTAAGCTTGACGTGACATGACACTTGGCAGTGACCCTTTTCAAATATTACTTTTTGAAAATCTATTTTCCTTAAAACTTTTCATTCATGGTCCAATTATTTTTCATAAAAAAAAATTGTCTTATCTATCAAGAAGAAGGAGATCAGAGAAATTAACAGGAAATAGCAAGACAACGAACAGACAACCAATGAGATCGACACAGATCAGTTCACTTTAAACTACCAATTTTTCTGTGGATGCTGGAAAAGTTTTATGCTTCTTATTCCAAAAAATTGAGAGTATGAGTAGCATTATTTCATTCAAATTCTCAGCAAGAAGAGGTTCATAATGAACATGCAACTATGTTTAGAGATGAAACAAATGAATACTTCGAAGAAAGCAATATTATTGTTTTTCGACAACAAAAGATACCTGGAGGATTTTTATGTGCATCAGATTATCATATATGATAATATTCTTATCCTGACGGATATTTATATTGTATCATCGAATGCGACGATACCGCCACCTAGAAGATAACCTACATTTCTCGGTGAAGTATTATTTTTGTTCGATATTGGGGAGGCATCATCTGTATCTTAGTGCATCGCGGAGAAATCATGACCAGATGCACTTCTCAAGAAAGCATTATCTCCATGCATCACGGGAAGAGTCATGCATCGCGGTAAAGAAATTCATGTATTGCGGGAAGAGTCATGCATCACGGGAAAGAAGATTCATGCATCACAGGAAGAGTCATGCATTGCGGGAAGATTCATGCATTGAGAGAAGAGTCATGCATCACGGAAAGAGTCATGCATCGCAAGAAGTTCATGCATTGCAAGAAAAATCTTCATGCATCGCGGGAAAGATCTTCATGCATCGCAGAAAGATCACCATTAATTACGGTTCTCAAAGAGGCTTCACCTATATTTTCCAGGGAAGCATTATCTTCATGCATCGCGAGAAGTTCATTCATTGCGAAAAAAATTTCTATGCAACGCGGGAAAGATCTTCATGCATCGCAGAAAAATCAACATCAGCAACAATTCTCAAGAAAGCATCACCTGTATTTTTCAAGGAAGCATTATCTTCATGAATCATGGGAAATCTTCTTATATTGCGAGAAAACTCATGCATCACGGAAAATTCACAATCAGCTACGGTTCTCAAGGAATTATCACCTGTATTTTTCAAAGAAGCATTATCTTCATACATCATGGGAAGTCTTCATGCATCGCAGGATAACTCACGCCTCGGGGAAAATTCATCACCTGCTGCAATTCTCAAGAAACCCAACTCCATGAATCGCGAAAAAATCATGCATCGCAAGAAAATCAACATCGGTTGCATCATTTTCATTGTAAGAATGACATCAAGAGAACTATCAACAACAACGTCAAGAGAACTATCAACATATTACATCAGTCTATTTTATTACTTTAATATCAAAGGAAGAGTATATTGAAGAAGTATATTGCAAATATGATATTAAAGTTTTATTTGTTTTACGTCAAACTGGAGGAAGCTGACGTCAAATGTCCAAGGAGAGCAATTAAGTGTCAACATGGCAAAGATGTTATTTCCCCATTTGAATTAAATTTTTAAGTTAATGAGTTTTATCTCAATCTTTGTCAAGAGCATCCGAAAGGATGAATTCTCAAAACAAACAACATGTGCGGACGACATCAAAGATGATGCAGCACAACATGGAACTTTTTCTAGCAGCGAACTGGACATAGTCCAAAGAGGAATACCAAACTCCTAGGACGCGCACTGACGAGCAACTTCCACCACAATCAAACCACACCCTCTCAGAAGGCATGTGAGTTTTTCTTTAGGTTTATCGTTTTCAGTTTCGCATCTGGAAAGTTTTGATTTTCACCAGGAGCAACTTTCTAATCTGAGTGATAATACACCAAAAGCTTAGGAAATTATGTTTGTATAAGTTCTTACTTATGGGTGTGAAGATAACCACATTCATGGATAAGAGGTTGCAAGCCTCTTTTTCAAACTCGATTATTTTGTCACTTTTACAAAACGAAAGGTTATCTTGCATAAGGATATGTAGGCGGGCTCAATGTTGAAAATTCGGTTGTATTCCAACATTCTCTCTAAATCATTATCCTCGATCATTTCGGTGCCTTCATAATTCGATATCAGGATGCATTTGAATTTTTTTTAAATTGTGTGTCAAATCAAGCGTATCGAACTACAAGTGGCCTATTTTCATATTGCCTGAGATACGTAGGAAACCCATTTCTGGGATTCGACCATAATTACTAAAGTCTGTACCAAAATCCTTTCCGAAAGAATGAAGATGTGGTCGGTCAAAATTGGATTCGTCAATTTAATTTGCCTCAAATTTCTTTCATCAATCCAAGTCAAACACATTATAGATTAATCGAGCTTCTTCAATTTCAAACGATTTAAAATAATTAGTTTTATAAAATTTCAAAAAATATATATAATATAGTTCGCAAGTTATTTTAAATAGATTTGATGCTTTTTATAATTTTCCAATAATGTATATTATTTCTATATAATTAATATATTTTATGTATATTCAAAAATCATCTCGAAAAGATTTTATTTCAATTAAATATTCAATTAAATTAGTTTCATTTAATTTATATTTATAATTTTAAGTTATTTAGTTTATTATTTTATTTCGGCAAATTAAGAAGCGTGCTAATTAATTAATATTAATTCATCGTGTTTAAATTCTAGCCAGATTCACTAAATTACTCAATATGGCTATGTTGAGTAATTTCGGCTATGTTTTGAATTCTATATGGCTATAATTGCAATCCATTTATCCATTTTGTATTTGCAAATCTAACCTTTTAAACCTTACCGTAATTGAATTTTCTAACAAAAATTGGGCCAATTGAGCGGACCCATCAGCCTAACACAAATCCAGCAGTCCATTCTATCAATTTTCCTCAATTCCAGTAGCCCACTTCATAATATACTACCGACCCAGCCCATTTCCCATTCCCAATTCCCAGACCCAATTCCAATTATCCATGAGCTTATAACACAGTCCAGCAGCGAACGAAAGCCCAGAATCACGAATCGAACCCAACAATTCTAGTGATCCAGTGAGTGTCATCTCTCCCTTTCTCATTATCGTTCATATGAGAATATTCCTGAATCGTCCAGGTGTCTCCATCATCTTGTCTCTTCGTCCTTGCCCCTTGAATTAGACAGATTTCATTCAAAATTGATTGGGAATTTGTACTAATTTGAGCTTCCCAAACTTATCTTCTAAGAAATTCAAATTTTGAATTTTAAAAAACTCATCCTAATTCCTCACGTTTTCCCCTTAAAATCTGTTTTAAATCCTATCTATATAAAGCTCATTTCCCTTCATTTGTTGAGTTTTGAAAGAGGATGGAGACAGAGAACATACCGATGAAACGGACACGAAATATAGAGTGACACAGAAAGGCACACTCGATATAGAAGCCAAAATTAAGGCGAATAGCAAGTGGGAAAATAGTGGAAGAGCCAGTGCTCTTAACATTTAAGTCATAGGGTCTTCAGTTCGATCTCTATTAAAGTAGGTTTGAAATCTAGTGTTGACTGCTTCAAGTGTTATCTTGAAATCTCATATGTCATAAATGCAATTTATGTAATGCCAAGTATGTAGTTGTTTGTTAGCATCACTTGTTTCTTTAAGATTTTGATTTGGGGTCACTAAGAAGAATATGTGTTGGTTATTTTACTTGTTAGCTACTAATAAGTCTGTCAAGTTTTGATCACTATATTTTGTTCTTTTTCCTTTTCATGAAATGTCACCCGAGTCTTCATGGAATCCTCTTCCCCTATTGCATTTTGGATGTGCTAGGGAGTCCCAAACTCAACACTATCGAGTTGACCTCATCATTCAAACAAATTGAAAGCAGATACAGTTCTCTAGAAGTCCAAATTAGATTGTTTACGTTCAGTATACATTAGTATACGATAATAATATACAGGGAAAATGGGCTAAAAACCCCAAATTTTGGTGCAACATATCAGGTCAGGCCCAGGTTGAAGGGCAGTGAGCTTTTTACTAAAAGATTGATTTTTTTAGAATTAGGACAGGAAGAATGAATTGGGCCTGTCAGCCAAACAATGTGAATGAGTTAGAGTTAGGATAGGAGGAACAATTTGGGCCTGCCAGCCCAACAGTTGAAATTTGGACAAGAGTCCAAGTTTATCTTTCCCTTTTATTATTTTCTTTGATAGTCTTTCTTATTTTTTATGTTTGATTGAAATATTTAATATTTATTTATTACTTACCATTTATGTTGTTAGTCAATAAGAAATCCTTACAAAATTATTTTAAGTCAATTTCCCTTTAAGTAATATTTTAAAATAACATTTGTTTACTTAGTTAATATTTTCAAAAAATTGGTCAAAAGTCAAATTTTAGTTAAGTCGTTGGTCAACCGCACGTTAGCAGACATTTTGAGGGTCTAACACCTTCTCGAGATGTAAATTGAATCCCGAACCCTCTTTGTATTTCAAATAATTTTTAGTCTATTTTAAATCTTTTGAAAAATTGTAAGTTTTCTTAATTTCTTTTAAAAATTAAGTGGTGACTTTCTTTGAAAAAATCAAATTTTCTTTAAAACTAGAGTTAAATTGATTATCAAAAACTAAAGTCTTTTATTTCTTTTTTTGATAAAACATAGCCACAGTTGACCCAACATTGGTATTAGTAGGAGTTAGGACCTGCTGATTGTACTGATTGGCTGCACTCTGAGCCAAAAGTTGGATAGCATTCTGAAACTCTACATTTGTAACCTCATGGTCTGGGATTGGGGGAACCACGTTAGCGTTGTGGGCATTAGCATTCCTTGTGTAAGATCTACGAAGAGGCATGATCTGAAATGCATAACGACGGATTAGAAAGGAAAAGTTGGATCATACCTCACGCACGATAAGAATAGCAAGAAAGTGAAGTTTTTCTTAAAACACTTCGTAGCCTCCCTCTCATTAGATTTGGTGCACTTCACACCCATGAAAGAGACTCTACTTAGTGTGGCTTTCAGACATCCTAGGACTCTTAAACCTAATGCTCTGATACCAAGTTTGTTACACCTCAAGGCTACCCATTGACATAAATACGGGATCTAGATCACAAGTGACCCCAAACTAATCGTGAGCTGGCACATCATAACCATACTCAAACAACTAAACAAGATATACTATGCGGAGGCTTAAAACATGAGTTAACTTAAATTTAGGGAATACCCAATACTAATCTGAATAAATAAAATATATTGAGAGTTCATTAATACTAACTGAATAGAGTTGCAGGGATATGTCCCCAGCTAACCCTAGCAAAACTGAAACTGAAATGAAATACTGAAATGGAAAACATGTATATTGTCCTCGAAGTATGAGGACTCACCACTGATGTTGTTCAGTATGGATCGAAAACTGATCTACGCGTGATCTGGATGCTGAGTACCTGAACCTACATCATGAAAGGATGTAGCACAGAGTATGCGTCACTACTTGGAATATACTGAGAATGCAGTATATAGATAATAGTTGAATAAACATGTAATCTGAACAAAGCATAACTGAACAATTACATAATCTGAACAAAAAATGGATACTGAAATATAACTCTAAATTGAGCTAAGTGCAATGGCCAAGTACTGACTATGAACATAATATGATGAGACTGAATACTGAAGTTTAACTGAAAACCTGGTCAATGCACTAGAGTTGGTCTATGGGAGCTACTATTAACCAGCATAAAACCACGTGAGCTAAATGTGGAGTCCGATGTATATACCTCATCAAGAGGACCCAATATACCTTGTCATGGGTATAAAGGCATGACTGGCGTGATCAATAAATTTGATGCCCACAGAGAGGACTTATAAGCGTATGAGGGCACATAGTTTTGGGACTATGAGGGTACGCTGAACCCTAAGTCTACTCCCAACTGAAAAAATGTATAACACAACATAACTGAAATACTGGATTAGCTCAATATTTTGACATGCTAACTAAGAATGCTCTATTGATGTTCTGACAATATAATATTCAAAATCTGAGGCATCTTTCTCTGTGTAACTAACCTAGCAAGTCTAACTCACGAACTAAAAGAATCTACACATCTAGGGTTCTGAGTTTCATGCAAGGAACTAAGCAATGTTTCACGAAGACATGATAATCTTACTAAGAACACTATAACAACTAAATCACAACTAATATCTAAGGTCTTAGACACTCTAGGTCTAAACAAGATATAGAGAATCAAGAATCTGATTGAATTCTAGGGTCCTAGTGGATGAAAGGAACCCACTAGTGAAATCACACATACCTGGTGATGAAATCTACAGAGAAATTCTTCGATTTCGGGGCTGGAACTAAAGTAAACCTGTTGCACGTTCTTGAGGGGGTTGGTCGACTTTTTTCTTCGTTTTTATTTAAGTTTGATGAATTTTGGCGAATGAATCAATTAGTTTAGGTTATGATTATAATACTAGGCTTAAACTGAGAAAACTACGTAGTTTAGGTGTTAAACAACGTAGTTTAAATGACCAATGCATAGGGGAAAAGACCAAAATTAACCCAACTTAAAAACTGACGGGGCCATCGATGGGCCTGACCGACGGACCGCAGGTCGACTGACGATCTGCCCTGTCAGTTCATCATTTGACATTTGGGGCTGGATTTGGAGGTCACGATCTACGGACCTGGACCATGGACCATGGTCCCACCTACGATCTGTAGGTCCCGTTGTGGGTCATGCCCTTTTTTGGAAATCTTGGGTGGCCGACCTACGGTCCATGGTCTCACTCATAAGCCGTGGGTGGCCTTCATCTGTGTCACCTGTAGGTTCTACATAGTCTGTTATTTTGTTTTTTTTGAATCTGGGGTGTTACAGTTTTTAAGTAAAAAGAGAAGGAGGAAACAAGGTAAGTTTCTGAACTTGAATTATAGATGTGATTTGCATATTCCATGACTATAGATTGGGGTTCAGAGTTGAAGAATCATGAGTTAAAGAAATAGAGAAATTTGTTAAATTCTTAGGAACTAACAGAGTGCATTTAACTGTTGAACTATAAGCCTTTGTATATTGGCTTACATGAAATAAAAGTAGGTGGATATTAAGGTTTTGCTGAAGAAGAAGCAATATAACTTCAAGTTCAAAACATGAGAAATATATTGATATCAGGCAGCACAAAAAGAAGAAGAAATTAATATGTATGGCATCAGATTGATCAAACACTGTGTGAATATTAGAAGAGATTTGAATTCTGCACTTGCTTCCCGTAAAAGATGCACTCGGCAGAAAGATCAAATGTCTAGTTAATAAATTATTTTTCTTGAGTTATCTTCCAATGATTCTAGATTTTGTTGGGTACAAAGATAAATTATTGTTGTTAGTAAACAATAGGCAGTGGTGCTGCACCAGGTTGGTATACCTTTTAGTAAGGAATTAGAGGAACAAGTTCTATAAATAGATCGAAATGGATAAGGATATGAGCTTATGAAATTATTCATAGCATAAATAGATATAAATTGAGAAATAGAAATTCAATCATGAAAAATAAAGGGTTAGGCATTCTAAAATTAGTATGAAATAGCTTGTATGAAGAGGTTAACATAAAATTGTTATGTATCTGATTATAGATTGGTCAAAGGAAGCTTTACGAATTTCTTGAGGTGACAAGTTTGGTGTCTCAACACGAGTAGTGTGAGTAGTAATCTCATCACAATTTGTATTTCACAATTTTCACGATTTTTATATGGTTTATAAAGTAAATGTGTTACCGACTGTTTTGGACTTGCATGTGGGAAAAATCTTTTACTTGATATGATACTGAAAAAATTATTGGAGATTATCTTATTCTTACAAGATATGATCAATGTTATTGAAAGGGTTTTACACTTATTTGAGAAATAGTATTTTGACAAGTGATTGTTAAACTTTGAAATGATATGATTTGGTAAGATTTACATGCCCTATTCGATTTTGAAATTCTTTCACTGATTACAAGAAAAGTATAAATGGGAGTAGACCTTGATGAATTTTGTAGCTAACGGCAGGTTCGTTAGACCTGGTGCACCTTGCAGATTACCGATAAAGCCCTTGCTAGTGGGAAGGTAGACCTAGCATACCGTTATCGATATCCTTCGAGTACGGATCAACCAATATGAATATTCAACTCCTTTATGAGGAATTCACCGTTATTGATTACTTCTTAATTAGAATGTCACACTGATTACATGATTCATCCTTGGAAACCTCCCAAATATATAAGATTGATATGAAAGTGTTTTTCTGAGTTTGTTTCTAAAAATTTACATTGATTTTGCTTACATGAGACAAAGTAGATTGAATATTGTTGTCGTTTCTTAAAGGGAAATGATTTAATTATGTTGATTAACATACTAGCATATTTTTGAACTTGTCTCTCATTAAAATGGTTGTGGTTAAGTGTTCTTACTCACTGAACTAACGTCTCACTCCTCGCTAAATGTTTTTATAGAGAACTCCAGTGGTATTGACGAGTATTTCATTAACTAGAGAGTGAGAATTGGTAGCATTTAGTGAACCCCGCATTGCCTCACGTGGCAAGAGATTTATAAAATTTCTATGTTTCCTTTTTTTTGAACTCGTAGAGTCGCTCCATTTGTCACTCCCTATTTAGATTCATGTTTACTCCTTCATATTGTAGTCAAGTGGCTAGTTATAAACTTCTTTTTTTGTAATTGGAGAAGGATTAGTATAATTGTGTGGCGATTGAATTGTTGATAGATATTGGGTTATGAGATCGAGATGCTATTAGCTGTTTTGTTGATTTCTAAGACAGGGAAAAATGGATAGGCCAAAAAACAAAGGAAACTCTGCCCGATTTTCTATAGATTTATGTTAAGGCTTGCTTTGGGATTCTTTCCCCTTAGCACAAGCCACAGACCTAATTTGGGTCGTGATAAAGTTGGTATCAGAGACTAAGTTATTCATGTGACCTATGGAGCACACATTAGTAGTAGAATCTCAATTATGGTTATGTTACCGGTTATTTCTATAATCATGAATCTGCGAGGACGTGATAGAATGTGTCTTATCTTTCTTTCTTACTCTGCCTTGTGTGTGCGGCTAATAGGGTCAACTAGATGAATCTAACAATGTTACCTATCGATCTATTACATGTCTTGAACTTATTCATTTCATAACAAGATTATTCTGAAGGTTCAGAGGTATCAAGGGACACCTTTGTGAACACATGTCCCCTCCAATTAAGTGGAGCTAACTAAAGTAGTTGAAAATTCCAAGAAAAAAGGTTGTAATGCCACTTTGAGGGATTTTTGTGCAAATATGTGGAATTTCATATATCTCTTTCCAGAAAGAGCACTACTTTATTACTTCAGCAATATAAGAGTGTTACTGTTAAGACATGTATGTTTCTATAATGAGTCACCGATATTAATGGACATAATGAATGGAGTCAAGCAACAAATAGGTCCTAAGACCATCTTCAACCAGCTACAAAGATCAAACTTCAAAAAATATATGCTTGGAAGTTTCTAAATATGAAACCTCCAAGATTCGTTGGTTCTAACAACTCAAAGATCCTACAGATTTTTCGTAAAGATTCTTGGGTGAAATACTTCAAGCATTGTGAGTCTTAGCATGTTCCAACAAGTATATTCTTGATCTGACCGCGTACAGATAGTGAACATGGCAAAATAAATGGTATAATATTGTATAGTTAAGAATACCAATAGGAGAACACCATCAATAGGAGATGATTTACTAAGCTATTTATGGATTGTTTCTTTCTTGATCGTTGAAAGTGTGTAACTTGAAGAGAAGTTTAAAAAAATTGTTCAAATAATGAATTGAATCAATATATGACCCAGATTCTTCAATAGGCTAGATATGCTTCCTCTTTATGATCTAACGAGAGGTTTGTTGGAAGGTTTGTTAGCCCATAAACCACCTTACGAATGAATACCTTAACTTACTTTGAGGTAGTTGATATTGCTAACGGATTGGAAATATGTAATGTGGTCATTCGAGAAGGCCGAAACTAAGAAATCCTTCTATGAAAATTGTAGAAAAGAGTTGGAAATTGTGAATGCTCAAGACATTTGGCAATACTTTTATTGGTTTCTACTCCTCTGGGATATTTTTCTTTGGTTTGACATATATACAACGCTTGTCAAGATAGAATTGAGGGAAAGGATAACATAACTAATCAAATCATATTTATATGGTTTAATTGATATGTCATTGTGTGTGAATGAGTTATTTTCCTCTTAGAATACTCTCAAATGCCATGACAAGATAGTTTAAATCAAAATCAATGAACCTATTTTTTCAAAAGAAGAAAGAAGAAGAGAATGGGAGTTACAATAATAAGAAATGTTGTATCTTTTATTGTTGTGACTTAGTGACCAGTGAAGAAAAATTTGTATCTTCCAATCTATGGTAACAAAAATGGTATGTGGTAAGTCATGAAATAAACCATACACCTAGTTGGAAAAAAACCATTAGTGAGAGAATTAGATTATGTGTTTTCTATGGATTTTCTTCAACTACCGCCCATACAAGAAGTAGATTTTTGGTAATGATTTGGCACCTGACACCTAGCCCATTTTATACCTCCATATTGTATGATATCAATCTAGTAAAGTGATCTAAGAAATGGTTAGTGGACCAACCAAAAAGTTCTCTATAGGACTCAATTGTACACAAATATCTTGTGAAAAAAAAGGCTCAAGTATTTGGGAATATTATTGACCACTAATAGTTGAACTATGTAACGATATGCAATAGTAAACATTGTCTTCTACAAATGACTTATTTGATTAGTTACATGGAACGCCTAATTCTAAAATATATTTGGTTGGTTCTCGTAAGTCTAGAGTTGGAGGAAATATTTTAAGATAGCTTTCAAAACTCGATAGAGGCATTAAAAAGTTCTTTGCAATATCTTTTGGACTTACATATGCTCCAGTCGCTATAAAAACATTACTTTGAAGATTTGTGCCAATGGTTAGTGATTGTACTTGAGTGTATTCTCTTGGCTAGAATTAATAAAAAGATAGTCTCAATACTTTGGTTCAGACACTACAAGGACTCACCCTTTTTGAGCTTTGTTGGTCTTCAAAAAATATCCGTTGGAGGATGTCTTTAGAAGGAAAGTGTAACTAATCAACTAAGCACAAAAAAAATTGGTGGATAAAAAAAATTGAGCAGAACTTACATAAGTTCAACATCTATTGACCACCATACAAGTTTAAGTGCTACTGATAGGTTATGAAAAATTCATGGTGCTTTGTGATGCTTTGAGGGTGGAATTGAAATATGTTCTCGTATAGAATGATCGTGTAATAGCTTATGTTTCTAGAAAACTAAATTACTAGGAATAGAACTATCTCTCTCATAATTTGAAGATAATCTCAATAGTACTTGTTGTAGAGGCTTAGATGTGCTATTTATACAGTGAAACCAATGAGATTTATACAGACTACAAGAGCTTGGTATTAATTTTCCAAAGGAAAATTTTGAGTCTTCAATTTTCACCATCTGAGGAAACTACTTGATGACTATAAAATTTACTATTTGGTCTCATATGGAAAATGACAATATTAAGGCAAATGCATTGAGAAGCAAAACCATGGGCTATTTGACATATAGCTCTTGCGAATAGATTTATGAACTAAGATGTGTACACACTAGAGGATATGGATATCAAAGAAACTCAAAGACATTGTTGGCTGATGTTTAGGCCAAGTCTTTATTGGTAGAGCACATCGAAATAAACTAATACAAGAAGGCGAATTTGGTGAATATTGAAATAATATTATAGTGAGTAAAGACATGGATATGAGTATTGACAATTATGTCGCTTTAGGAGTAAGTGGCTAATTATGATGATCAAATATAGATGATGAAGCCATAACTCTTAATATATTGTAGATCTTGGATCTACTAAGATACCTAAAGCAAGTGTACTGGTTGGAACTTAAAAAGATGATATTGCTAACTTCATTTCCAATGGCTGACTTGTGAATATATTATAGATAAGTATAAGCAACTAACATGACTATTACTACAATTTAAGTTTCTAGAATGGAAATTGAAAAGGAGTTACTATTGATTTTATGACTGCGCTACCACGAATCTTACGAGGTTATGACCCTATGTGGGTATTTATAGATCGACTTACGAAGCCATCACACTCCTTACCGTTCAAAGCCACATAAAATGGAGGAACATCTTTTGAAGTATAAATGAGCAAAATTGATTGACTCGACGAGTTTCAGTGCCCATCATATCTAACAGAGTATCATTATTTACTTCACGCTTTTCAAAATCTTTCCATGAAACATTGGGTGTACAAATAGATTTTAGTACTACATTTCGTCTATAAATAGATAGACATTTTGAGCGTACAATACAAATCTTAAAGGATATATTAAGAGCTTGTATTGTTGATTTTCAGTGTGGTTGGGATGTTTACTTACCATCAGCAGAATTCGCCTACAAAAATAACTTACAATCACGCTTTTAAAGGACTCTATGCGAAACCGTGTATAATAGATGATGTAATTTCCCCATCAAATAGTTTGAAGTTAATGCGGATAATGTATTACGATTTGGGATCAGACTTAGTACTAGCTGCTATGGAAAAGGTCCAGTTGATATGACAGAAGTTGCACATAGTTTCAAATAGATAAAAGTCTTACTTATACATATGAGAGGAAAGTGTATATAGAGTAAATAGTTGGATACCAAATTTTCCTTGGAATCCCTCCATAAAAGGCATGAAGCAATTCAACAGAAAAAAAAGAAGAAGCTAAATCGAGCTCGGGTTCTGTAAGGCCATATAAGATTTCTTGACCAGGTGAGAGTAGTGTTGTATCGTTTGGAACTTCCCTATGAGATGTATTTTACTCCTCCGATGTTCTATGCCTACGAATAAAATGTATATCGTACTCATCTCATATGCTTGAACCACCGGCTATACAACGTGATGATAAGTTGACATAAGAGAAAGAGCAGTGACTATTATTTGACAAACAAGTAAGGAAATTACAGTCTAATAAATTGAGTTCATGTAAGTTCACGGAAAAACCATACCATTGAAGAAGCTACCCCGGAGTTTGAAGATATCATGCTAGTTAAGTATTCTCATATATATTCTGGTCATCAAGTAAGCACTTTAAATTCGTGGACCATATTTCATAAGATGTGCAGAATGTAATACCCCATCTTAAGAAAAAAAAGGTATGTAAATTGTAAATGAACAAAATATTTCTTTTGGTTCATTTAAATATATTGCTGCAAATAAAGAAAATGGAAAGTTAATGGGCCATAGCCCATATAACTCACGTGGAAAGAAAAAAAAGGGCTATGTTGAAGAATTTAGATGGAAAGTACTCTTGGTCAGCAACTTTTGGAGAAAAAAAAGGGCGTGGGTTTAGCCTCTCTGCCTAACGAAGGTATCTGGGAAGAGAAAGATCATTCGCACAAGGTTGTTAAGTAAAAAGAGAAGAAGGAAACAAGCTAAGTTTGTGAACTTGAATTATAGATGTGATTTGTATATTCCATAACTATAGATTGGGGTTCAGAGTTGAAGAATCATGATTTAAAGAAACAGAGAATTTTTTTTAAATCTTAGGAACTAACAAAGTGTATCTAATTATTGAACTATAAGCGTTTGTATATTGGCTTACATGAAATAAAAGTAGGTGGATATTAAGGTTTTTCTGAAGAAGAAGAAGCAATATACCTTCAAGTTCAAAACAGGAGAAATATATCGATATCATAGTATTGAAAGTTTTAATTGGGTAAAGAGTTGCAAGCTTCAGGCAGCAAAAAAAGAAGATAAATTATTGTTGTTAGTAAACAATAGGCAGTGGTGTCGCACCAGGTGGGTATACCTTTTAGTAAGGAATGGGGGGAACAAACTCTATAAATAGATTGAAATATATAAGGATATGAGCTTATTGAATTATTCATAGCATATATAAATATAATTTGATAAATGGAAATTCAATCATGAAACCTAGAGGGCTGGGCATTCTAAAACTAGTATGAAATTTCTTGAATGAAGAGGTTAACACGAAATTGATATGAATGTGATTATAGATTGATCGAACAAAGCTTTACAGATTTCTTGAGGTGATAAGTTTGGTATCTCAACACGAGTACTGTGAGTAGTAACCTCACCACAATTTGTATTTCACAACTTTCATGGTTTTTACATGGTTTATAAAGTAAATGTGTTACCGACTATTTTGAACTTGCATGTGGGACAAATCTTTTACTTGATATGTTACTGTAAAGATTATTTGAGATGATCTTATTCTTACAAGATATGATTACTATTATTGAAAGGGTTTTATAGTTATTTGAGAAATAGTATTTTAACATGTAATTGTTAAACCTTGAAATAATATTATTTGATAACATTTAAATACTCTATTCGATTTTGAGATGCTTCTACTAATTACAAGAAAAGTATAACTGGAGTAGACCTTGATGAATCCCGTAGCTAATGACTGGTTCGTTAGACCTGGTGCACCTTGTAGTTACAGATTATCGATAAAGCCCTTTCTAGTGGGAAGGTAGAACTAGCATACCATTATTGATATCCCTCGAGTAGGGATCTACCAATATGAATATTTAACTCCTTTATGAGGAGTTCACCGTTATTGGTTACTTCTTAATTAGAAGGCCACACTGATTACATGATTTATCCTTGGAAACCTGCCAAATATATAAGATTGATATGAAAGTGTTTTTCAGAGTTTGTTTCTAAATATTTACATTGATTTCGCTTACATGAGACAAATAAGATTGAATATTTTTATTGTTTCTGAAAGGGCATTGATTTCATTATATTGATTAAAATACTAGCATGTTTTCTGACTTGTCCCTCATTAAAATGGTTGTGGTTAAGTGTTATTACTCACTGAGCTAGAGTCTCACTCCTCGCTAAATGTTTTTACAGAGAACTCGGGTGGTATTGACGAGAAGTTCATTAACTAGAGAGTGAGAATTGGTAGTGTCTGGTGAACCCCGCATTGCTTCACGTTGCAAGAAATTTATCGAATTGCTATTTTTTCTATATTTTGAACTCTTAGAGTCACTCCATTTGTCAGTCCCTATTTAGAGTCATGTTTATTCCTTCATATTGTAGTAAAGTGGCGAATTATAAACTTCTTTTTGTAATTGGAGAAATATTGGTATAATTGTGTGGCGATTGAATTATTGATGGATATTGGGTCATGAAATCGAGATGTTATTAGTTGTATTGTTGATTTCTACACCAAGGAAGAATTCGATAGGCCCAAAAACAAAGGATTTATGCTAAGGCTTGCTCTGGGATTCTTTCCCCTTAAGGTCAGTCACAGTTCTAATTTGGGTCATGACAACATGGTATCACTCATGATGTGAATTTCGCAAGCCCGTTTTTGAAAAGTATGCACATTGAACATCTTCAAAGGGAGAAAAGGATTCTCAGATACATTAATGGTACTCTACACTTTAGACTCAAAATTATTTCACAATCACCATGTAGGTTGTATGGATAATCAAATGCTGATTGGGGAGGTTGTATGATGAGTCCATGATTTGGACTCATTTAGGGATTTATTTGGATAGATTTAGTGTCCTTAAATGCTTATTTTGTGCTAATAACTGATGTAAAATCCTTATTTTCCAGGTATTTGGAGTTAGGAACAAAGCATGGACACTAATGAGCAAAAAGGAACAAGGCAGCTGAAAGAACGAAGAAAAGAAGGCCTGATGATCGCCTAATCCATTGGGCGAGTCACCGAGTGGCCATTATCTCACCTAAAGTTCCAGTGTGCCAAGCCCTAAAGGATAAAATCAAGTCAGCGAGAGAAAGGAGTCGTCGACGTGTCGCCGAACGGTTCTGTGATGCAGTGTTGGATCACCCAAAGTTACAGAACATGAGGATGTTGAAGGCCAAAGAAAAAAAATGATGAAACTGACCGAAGGTCAGATCGCCGAGTTGATCGGCGATCCCGACTTACTGCTCCGATTGGTCCTTCGCAACATATTTTTGGCAACTATAAATACATTTTGAAATTCTTTAGTTTAGAAGGAGTTTTCATTATAGAGTATCAGATTTCATAATATAGAATTTTGGAGTTAGAACTCTGAGTTTGGAGACAAAAAATTTCCTTAGCTTTGAAGAATTGAAGTTTTCCATTTTTGAGAAATTGGAAGTGGGTCTTTGAGATTCTCCAATTTGGACCTTTGTAAAGACAAAATTAATCCTACACAGTTGATGGAAACACAATTTGGTAACGATTTCTATCTTTTTATGATGTCTAGCAAAAACCCCAATTCTTGGGGTGTGATTATGTGATTATGTGTTGATTTAGCTTATGGGTATTGTTAATTGATAGTTTAAATGTTGTTTAAAAGTGATTTCAATCAATAATTGTGGTTTAATTTAAAGGGTTGTAGTTGCAAATGCAATTCTACCTTCGTGTTTTTTGCTTGCTCGAGAGAGAGGTTTTAAAACCAAGATTACTTATTTGATGGTCTGTGGGTATTGGGTTGTCATATGTTCAGCTCGAGAGAGTGAATCCTAAACTCTTTTCCACACATTTAGCTCGAGAGAGTGAATGAACTAAAGCGTATGTTGTTCTTAATTGCTGCTTGTTGTTGTTCGAGAAAAACCAACTTGATTCGGGGTAAATTGTTCGAGAGAAAGTTTATCCCCACTAAAGTCTAGCTTATTCACTGATTTACAGCTATTTACTATCAGTTGCAATTACCCATTTGTCTAGCTTAGCCTATAATCCAATCACATCCCAAGAATCTGTCTCTTTACTTGTTAATTAGTGTTATTTGATGCTATTGTAGTTGATAATTACAATAAAAAAAACCTGTTATTTGACACTTGTGTCACCCTTTAATTTGAAGTATGCTTTTATTCGCAAATATCTTTACCTGTGATTGACTTGAATATATTTGTACTTGGCTCTTGAATATTAAGCACGTACCACTCCCTGTGGGATTCGACCCCAACTCACTTAGTTGGGTTATATTACTGATTAACGACCATTGGCACTTAGAATTGGAAGAAGTGTCCTGATACGTGAAATCAAATTGCCGCTGCCGGGGAGCGGTGTTGGTTAACATTCTTTAGTTAAGTTGAATTTTGTTCTTGTTAGTCATAGTTGAACTTACTTAATTTTAGTTTTGTTTTGCTTGTTTGTGTTTTGAAACAAGAAGTATGCGTGTGAACGGTAGCAATGGTAGCCAAGTAGGCCACCAAGATGACATAGGAAACCTCAACAATGTCAATGAGCCTAATGCTAATGACCCCCATCTTATGGGTGGAATTGGTGTCATTCGCTTGCCTCCGGCCGAAGGGAATACGGTGTTCCATATCACAAGTACTATGTTGCAGCTCTTGCAATTGAAGGGGTTGTTCGGTGGTTTGTATAATGACGATCCCCATGAGCATATTAGAAACTTCGTGGATGTTTGCGGACCGTTCTCCTTCAAGCACATATCCCAAGAGTCGGTACGGTTGGGGTTGTTCCCGTTCTCTTTGATGGGAGAAGCATGTAAGTGGCTGGCTGAATTGCCACGTGAATCAATCACTTCGTGGGAGGAGTTGGTCACCGCATTTCAAGTGCAATTTTTCCCTCCTTCGAAGATGATGACTCTTCGAGATAGCATTCATAGCTTCAAGCGTCTAGAGGGCGAGCCAATTCATGAAACTTGGCTGCGATTCAAGAAGTTGGTGATCCAATGCCCAACTCATAGCTTGCCTAACAACGTGTTGCTGCTGTATTTTTACCGAAGTCTGGATTCGGTAAACAAGGGTGTTGCCGACCAACTTTCTCCTGGAGGTTTGATGCAGCAACCTTATGTGATAGCAGCTCAGCTCTTGGATGGACTGACCACAATCAATCAGGCTTGGTACACTCGCGAAGATCAGGTCTCCCCTCTCACGTTTAAATTGACCAAGGAGCAGATGGAGAAAGACCAAGAGAGGGACCATAAAATGGCCAAGATCAGGACACAACTTGACATTTTGTCCAAAATTGTCATGGGAGTTGGTGCTCGAGGTGTCAATGTCGTGGATGTTGGGTGTGCTAATCCTGATGAGGCCAAGTTTGAGGTTTTGTACAGTGAAGAGCTGAATTTCCTAGCCAACCAAGGTGGTGGTTATCGTTCAAACTACCCGAGGCAGGGTGGTAACCAAGGTTGGAATACGAAGAA
>JAJOOO010012688.1:0-17466 GCA_029582685.1 Solanum piurae
CATTAAGAAAAAATAATTCCCTCCCAAGGATAGATAATTTGTTTCATTAACTTTAAGGAGAAAGTTAATTCTCTAAGATACACCTCCGGTTGGATTATTACAAATTAAGGGTATAGGATGATGACATTTTGAAGACGACTTTTCGAATATGAAATGGTTATTATGAGTTTTTAGTAATGTCGTTAGGTTTCACTAATGCTCTAGTTGAGTTGATGGATTTGATGAGTAGGGTGTTTAGATAATACCTTGATATGTTCATGATTGTTTTCATAGAATGATAAATTGATCTTTTTTAGGAGTGAAGATGTAACACCTCAAATTTGAGAAAATAGAAAAATGCGTCTTTCCAAAATCTGATGCTAGTATCCCTGGAACCACCCATGGATCGTAGGTGGGGTTCCATCGTAAAGACCCAGACTTAGGGGAAATTCATAATCAAAAGATGAGGCGTACAGTCGTGGTCCATGGTCCGTCAATAGACCCACAGACCATAGGGAGGGTCCGTTGTTGGGGTCCAAATTTTGATGGTCTCTGATCCCACAGTTGGTCTACCAGTATGGTCTGTGGTTTGGACCTACAAATCGTAGGTGAGGGCCAGCAGCCAATTAGATGGAAATTGTAGTTGGGTCAACTTCAAACGGTCATATATTTTAGCACAAAATGAATTAGGTGGCTCATTACCTATCAAATTAAATATAATTAAATCATCTATCCAATGCCACCGAGTTTTCTAAAATCCATGATTGGAGATAACTTTGTTTTAGTGAAGAACTGTCTAGCAGACCACAAACCATGACCATTCGACGGTTGGTAGTCCAAACAATGGTCTGTCAATCCCTCTGTGGATGGCCTTCGTCAGCATATAAGTTAGGGTCGTTTTGGTCTTTTCCCTATGCATTGGGGCCCTTAAACTACGCCATTTCATGCCTAAACTACGTCATTTTACTCAGTCTAAGCCTAATAATCTACTCAGACATACCTAGAACACTCACCCTCCAAAACTCATCTGGGTTAGAATGAAAAGAGCAGAAAGAGGCGCCAATTTTTTCCAGAGCAAGCAATACTGTTCTTCAAGTTTCAGCCAGAAAATACAAAGGATTTCTCCGTAGATTTTGTCACCAGGTATGTGGAATTTCACCAGTGGTTTACTTTTATAAACTAGGTCCATAGATTTCAGTCAGATCCTTGATTCACAAAGCTTGTTTAGACCTAGGGTTTGTAAAATCTTGGAGAATTTTTATGATTTCAGTTGTTATAGTATTCATAATCTATATAACATGTTTTCTTTGAAACGTTGTTTAATCCCTTGTATAAAACTCAGAACCCTAGTTTGTGTAGATTCTCCTACTTCATGAATTACACTTGCTAGGTTAGTTAAACAGATAATCATACTTTAGACTTTGAAATGTCACATTATCAATATATAAATGTTGCATTCTACCTTAGCATGTCAGTATTTCGACATATTCAGTATTTCAGCTACATTCCAATCATATACATATTCAGTTGGTAGCAGACTTAGCACCAAGTTTGACTAGGGTTCAACGTACCTTCATAATCTCAGAAATACGTGCCATTGTACGATTATAAGTCCCCTCTATTGGGCATTAGATTTAGTGATCACGGCAGTGATGCCTTTATACGCCTGGCGAGGTATATTGGGTCCTCTCGATAGGACATACTCCGACCTCCTGGCCTTTAGGTACACCTGCTCCCACTTCTTCCTCTTAGGCTCCTGGTACTTCTACCGCTGCCCAGCCGACTAAGATTACTCAGGCTATGATCCTAAAGATGGGGCACCAGGCCCATTCGACGTATGTGAGGGCTACCCGACTAGAGGTTGCAGTCCCATGGATGATTGAGAGTGACATCCTTACTGCACTTACCCCCCTCAGGACTTCTATTCATGATTTGACTATGAGAGTCGAGACTTGTGAGCGGCGACAGGGAAGTCTTCTGAGATGACGACTTTGAGGACTGAGGTGGAAGATGTGAGAAAGGATGTAGACTATCTCAAGTATACAGACTTCACCTCTTTATTTGAGGCCGCCAAAACAGAGGGTGCTCCAGCTACATCTGAGATTCCTTCGGTGACCACCGAAGATGTGCCGATAAATGATGTGGAAATTAATAAGTCAGAGGCAGAGATCGACGAGGAGCTGATTGAGGTGAGAGAGGAGAGCATATATATAGACCTAGCAGATCTGGAGGAGACGATTGTACATTCTATAATCCAAACATCACTGACAAAGACGTCCATGGCAGTCCCTAGTGTATCAAGTGTTATTGATGTGACTCCGAGCACTGATGCCCACGATCAGAGTACTACACCAGGCACTGATACCCCGATAGATGGAGCAACTGCTTAGACAAGATTTCTCTTTACCTCGCTCTCTGTCATTTCTACTGAGGTTTTAGTACTTTATTGCATTTGAGGACAAATTGCTTTTTGTTTATGGTGGGGTGAAGTATTTCCAAACCTACCTCTTGTAAATATTACCTTTGTTTATTTATTGTGTTTTGTGCTGAAAATTGTGTGTACTTTTTGCATCTCCTTGTGACTAGCCAGTTATCGAATGAGTCTCTTGTGATGATCATTGCACACTAGCGAAAGTGTGGAGTCTTGTTTGATATTTGGTGCCAATGTCTTGTGTGATGAGCTTACCGTCAACCATGTGAGATGACACCTAGAATTTACCCTGTTGGTCCGGTTGACCAAGTGATGCAAGCTCTTGAAATGATCTTAGACAACAATTTTAAAGAGTGAAACAATTTGACCTTATACCTCTTTTGTGGCTTGCCTTGTGAGTGTGTTAATTTTGTTTGAGCACCCTTTTGAGGCTTACCCTTTTCTTGGAAGAAACTTGATGCAATTGTGACCTTTCTTTATCCCTTCACCCTTAATCCTCATGAGATGTGGTTTGTTTGAATATCCAACTTAGTTCAAAAGCCTAACTTGGGGTTGTGGTGAAAAGAGAAGGTAATTCAAGAAGTGCGAAGAATTCCCCTTTACCCATGGCTTTGAAAAAGATGGAACTCCTTCATACAAAAACAAAGAGAAAAAGAAAAGAAGAAAGAAAAAAGAAAAAGAATGAAAAAGTTTGAAATAAAGTTGTGAAAGTGCAAGAGAAATTGGGTGTTTAAAGTTCCATGGAAAATGAATAATGGGGTGAATTTTGAGCATAAATGAGAATGATTAAGAAAAGGAAAGGAAGCGTTGTTCATACCACATTTCATGAGGATAGCATCCACTGAGTCTAAATGACCATACCTTTACACTCAACCCCGTTTCAAGCCTTGAAAAGACCTTTTTGATCTTGAGTGAGCAGAAACAAGTGTTGATTGGAAAATAAGGGAAAACATATGGGTCGAGTCATGCATGTGCTCATCTTTATGAGTGTGAGAGTTGTATGTGATTTCAAAGCTATAAAGTGTTGAACCATTGTGTGAGAATATGGAATCATTCTTTGTGTGAGGGCATTTGAGTACCTTTGTTGAGGTTGAACTTGCATTTGAAGCAAGTATAGAGAACTGGAGAATCTTTGGTAATGGTGAGTCACAACTTTAATCTTTGAGTGCACAATTGATCCTTGCATGAGTAAGTTGAGTCTTTTTGTGTGCATTCATGATTGAGGCTTGTGTAGCATTATTTGAGACATCCTTTTTGAACTGCTGAACTTGAGTTTTACTTGAGGACAAGCAAAAGTTTAAGTTGGGGCTGTTGATGACTCAGAGATTTGGTGTCATTTAGGGATTTATTTGTATAGATTTAGTGTCCTCAAAGACTTATTTTATGCCAATAACTAATGTAAAATCCATGATTTACAGGTATTTGGATTGAGGAACCAAGCATGGACACTAATTTGCAAAAAGGAATGAAGCGAGCTAAAGAACGAAGAAATGAAAGTCTGGTGATCGCCAAGTCCTTTTTGTGAGTCGCCGAATGGCCATCATCCCGCGTAAAGTTCCAGTGTGCCAAGCCCTGAAGGAGAAAATCAAGTTGGCGAGAGAAAAGAGCAGTCAGCGTGTCGACGAGTGGTTTCGCGATGCAGTGCTGGATCGCCTAAAGTTACCGAACATGTGGATGGTGAAGGCCAAAGCAAAAAGGCGATGGAACTGACCAAAGGGCGGATCGCCGAGCTGATCGATGAGCCCGAGTTACTGCACCGTATGGTCCTTCGAAGCATTTTTTAGGCGACTATAAATACATTTTTGAACATTTAGTTTAGAATTTTTTTTCAATCAAATTCTATTCTAAACATTCATTAGAGTAATTTTCAGTTTGAACTTTGAGTATTGAGACAAGTTTTCCTTAGCTTTGAAGAATTGAATTTTTTCACTTTTGAGAAATTGAAAGTGGGTCTTTGAGATTCTTCAATTTGGACCTTTGTAAAGACGAAATTAATCTTACCAGTTGATGGAAACACAATTTGGTAACGATTTTCATCGTTTTATGATGTTTAGCTAAAACCCCAATTTTTGGGGTGTGATTATAGGATTATGTGATTATGGGATGATTTAGCTTATGGGTATTGCTAATTGTTAGTTTAAATATTGTTTAGAAGTGATTTCAATCAGTAATTGTGGTTTAATTTAAAGAATTGTAGTTACAAATGCAGTTCTACCTTCGTGTTTTTGGTTTTAAAACCAAGATTATTGGTTGATGGTCTGTGGGTATTGGGTTGTCATGGGTTTAGCTCGAGAGAGTAAGTCCTAAACCCTTTTCCACACATTCAGCTTGAGAGGGTGAATGGAATAAGGCGTAGGTTGTTCTTATTTTGCATGCTTGTCGATGTTCGAGAGAAATTGACTTGATTCGGCGTAAATTGTTCGAGAGAAAGTTTACATCCTCTATAGTCTAGCTTAATCACTAATATTCAACTATTTCCTAACAATTGCAATTACGCGTTTGTCTACATTTGCCTATAATTAAATCACATCCCAAGAACCTGTCTCATTATTGTTATTTTTGCGTTGTTTGCTGCTGCTGTAGTTGATAATTTCAAACCAAAACCCCCCCTGTTATTTGACATTCGTGTCACCCCCTGATTTGAATTATGTTTTTATATGATAATGTTTATTCCTATGATTGACTTGAGCATATTCGTACTTTATTGAATCTTAACCATGTACCACTCCCTGTGGGATTCGACCACAACTCATTTAGTTGGGTTATATACTGACTAACAATCGTTGACGCTTAGATTCGGATGAAGTGTCTTTGATAAGATTATTCAATCAGCTCTACACAAGCTACAAGACATACCTAATGTATAATTATTTTTACAAAAGCAGAGAATAGGTAAAAACGTCTCATATTAAAACTAGAGTGTAAGCATAAGAGAAACATGTAACTATGTCATGACAAGCCTGTCTAAAATAGTGGAAGAGTTGTTGGGATACAACCAATGCACCGCATTAAAATATGAAACAAAATCATGAAATAAATGTAGCATAGGTGACACAACCCTTGGAATATGAGGATTCACCACATCTTCAAGCAAAAGCAATCCACTAGTCACGAGATTTTGGAGTACTGTTCGACCCTATATTCTGAGACAATATAGGTACAAGTGTGTATTAGTACAAAGAATGTACTAAGTATTGGGTAGTATGCACTAGAACGAAAATAATCTTTCGCGGCAATAAATTTTGTCTATATTGCCGCAAAGACTTTTACCGGCAAACAATCATAAGTCGTTGAATCTAGCGTCGCTAATTGTTTTAGCGGCAATTCTATCAATTCCTAAAAAAGAAAACAATTATTGCCACTATAAGTCATTAGTTTTTTAGTCATGTACTTACTGAAATTTACAATGGCCACTAAAATTACCAATAAAATGTGATACCTTATACATATTTAAAACATTTGTTATTGGCGGTAAAAACCAATCAAATTTCCATAAACGAGATTACTTTTAGAGGCAATTGTCGTAGCCACTAAAAATTTAAAGAAATTCACTTATATTTTATGATACAATGATATTGAATTGTCAGTAGATATCAAATTCATCACCAATAGAATACGAACTTTTAACTTCTCTTTTCACCACTAAAAATTATAGGTTTTCACATTTTAATGCTTGTTATTACCATTAATGTTCATTAATAATAATAATGGTGATAATAATTAAAATAATAATAATAATAATAATAATAATAATAATTGTCATGACCCAAAAATATTAGGTCATGAAGACACCTACTACGTCCCACCAGTAGGTAAGCCTAACTCTTAGCCCGAAAATAGAAGCAGCACGCTATTGCGCGGAAGAAAACAATTGCAGAATAAAACAATCTATCTATCTATTCATCTATCTATCTATCTATCTATCTATCTATCTATCTATCTATCTATATCTATATCTATCTATCTATCTTCTATACTACCGTAAAAGCATGAACTTCCAAACTTTAATGTTGAATTACTATAATACCCCCAATTTATTTTATTTATTAATTTAATTAATTTAATTATATTGAAAGTAGATACCTTTTCAAATTAAAGGATTGTGACTTTTTCAATGAGTTGTGACTTTTCCAAAGGGTTGTGACTTTTTTGACGGGTTATGACTTTTTCAATGAGTTGTGACTTTTTCGAAGGGTTGTGAATTTTCTAAAGGGTTGTGCCTTTTCTGATGAGTTGTGCCTTTTTCAAAGGGCTGTTACTTTTCCGATGAGCAGTGACTTTTTCGGAAGGTTGTGATTTTTCGGATAAGACACAATTAACACCTATTCATAGTACTATTTGGTAGCTATAAATAGAGGAGTTTCCTCACACTTTTAAACTACAATTTCTTAAAGTTCTCTACTCTTCTTCATCTTAAAAAGTCTCAAGTGTTATTTGCAAAACTATGATTAAGTTCAAAATTCAACATAATTCAAGGTACCTCATAAGAAAGAGTTGGTGAAAAAATTGTAGCAAATCATTTATCAATTCACACTCGTATTTTTTCTTACCATTTTTATGAGTTAACTATGACGAAAAGTTATGAGAGAGACAATAATATTAAAGAGATATGAAAAAAAGGATATGATTTGGGTAAGATATTTCTTCTTTGTTTTTTTATTCCTTATTCTTTTCCCTCAAACGAAGGAGTTTCTCCTAATTTTGCTAAAACAATGGGTATCAACGTAGTCCATTGAATTATTAGTTTTGATGTTAAATTCACTATTTCAAAAATAGATTTTTACTTTTACTTATAATATGATAACATAGCCATGATAATAATTATTTTTTAATGGATATGTATGTAAAAATGAACGGAGAAAGTAAAGTGTTGGTGGCAAGAGATTTAAATCAAATGGAACAGTAGAGTGATTATAACATGAACATATATTTTTGTCTTGCTTCTTTATTGGCTATGTATTATTCCATATATTATTTCTTTATGTCACAAGATACACTCCTTACTAGCTATATAAAAATAAATAAGAAAATAGTGATTGATCATAAGATGATCTTAAATCAAATGAATCATTCTATAAATAATACTTAGATTTTTTTCATCTAATAATTTTTATCATTGAAAAATTTAAATATTTTATATCATGATACAACTTCAATAAGATACCAGATACTTCCATTACACAACAACTATATTATATGTATGCGGCAGAAAAAAGGAGAAGACTACAATTCCACAAAGATAAGGTAGAAACTTACTGAAATGAAATATTTTTCACCATAGGTGATGTTATTCATATTTTAAAATTAAATTATTCTACTGAATTATATATAACCATCATTCACGATAACAACCAAGTACACTTTTTTTGGTAATGTTACCTCTCTATGATAGACTTACTCAAATATTAATTGACTAATAATATTTTGCAAATGATATGTTACATATAAATATCAAATATTGAAATACTTATGGTCATTCTTATTAGTGTCATGCACATACTAAATTTCAAGTATGAATATTTAAGACAAAATTTCTACATAGATGGTTTACATTATTTATGTTCATAACCTCAAGAGGAAAGGCTATTGGTGACATTTTTTGAATGAATATTTTTTTTCTATTTTGTTGGTTAGATTTTTTTACAAAACTGAGTGAAGTAAGAAATAATATTATTAAAGAAATGTCACTTTCTCCCATATTTAAACTTTGAATGTATTTTGAAATGTTTTAATGATATCTGGTTATTTTAATCTCAAAATACAATTAACTTTGTGACAATATGTATTAAAAATTTAAAAATACTTTCCCTATATTTGTTCAATTATAATTATTTACTAAAAATCATTAATTTAGTAATATTAATTCTACTTTACAACATCATATGCTATATATACAATACACACGTGCAACGCACGTGCCGTAAAACAAGTAATAGTAAAAAGCAAAAAAGAAGGGCGAATGAAATAAATCCAAAAAAACTAATCCAAGACTTGGTATCATCTAGTATTTGAGCATCTATTCAAAACAAGAGTACAGTAACAATACGAGTTCTAGTCCAACATAGAGGGAGAGTGAGGCAACTCCAAATGCAAGGATCCCACCCAAATCTCCGAAACCAAGAGCCTCTCCGTACAGACCAAATATACATCTAGAACTCGTACTACTGCAGGGTGCAGAAGTGTAGTATGAGTACCAACAAGTGGAACTAAGTAGGCATAGGCCGACTGAGCTCCAAAGATAAAATAAGCATAAAAAACAGGTAAGAAAGGAGCATAAATCACATATAGATACGGGAACAACAAGAATATCATAATTAGAGGACACTAAAGTAAGGAACATGGAGTAAAGGAAACATATAAAGAAAATAAGGGACAAACTTGGATGTGCTAGCCCATCAACCTAAACACGACAAAGCTCTACTAAGGGCAACAACTAGCGAACGGTACACTAATATGAAAAGTTGAAAAATACACATAAAAACTACAAAGGTTGAGCCAACCCTACACCTGCAAAAAAAGTATCAAACTGAGGAGAACAAGAGCACTACCTACCTACAAACCAAGGACCACTCTTCATACTTCAATCAAGCATACTGAAATCGATATATCACATTTTGAAGATTGAACATAGGAATAACACAACATTGGTTAGGACGTAACCACTGACCACCCTGCATACCTAAAATCGAGATATCACTTTTGTTTCAGACTTGTACATGGTGTACCAGAGAACAAAGATTATGGATGTCTAGGATTTTGAATTATCAGAGAGATCGAGAAATTGCATTTTAATGATTGGAAATGTTACCAAAATTTGTTAGTGGTCTTAATCAAAACATCATTAATTAGGTCATAATGAATGTGATGAACTCATGTGAATGCGACCAATCGAGATTCTATGCTCTATAAATGTGACAACTATCACGCGAACCTGGCTAGTGATGACAGGTGAAATTCCACTAATTTGAGGCTCTTTTCTTGTTATTTTGTGATACTCAAGTAGAGAAAGAGGCTAATTATTCATTGAATTATGATGATTTCAGGTAATTGTTGCTTGGATAGAGATTGATGGACAATAGTGAAAAAAGAAGTTTGCATTGGCATAAAATAGCCTTCGATGTCAAACTTGCAAAAAAGGTTATCGATTTTGCGAACAGTCCACTTGTCTCTTAAGATACAGGGCGGGGTTCACTTTTGCGAAGGATATCAAAAAGGTGAGAGTCGCTTTAACAAACAGATGCTTGCTTTTGTGAAGTCTACTTTTGGGAACTCACAACAGCTTTTGCAAGGCCCGATTATGTGGAATGGTAAAGAATTGGAATTTCATGGAGTTTTTACCTAAATTTTAACAAATGACTGATGAAGTTGATATTATTTGATCTATAAAATTATTATCATTATTGAATATTATTTAATTTTATATCTTAGCTTACACTAGTTAAAAACACTTAGATTAGATTTTCTATTTTGGGTTAAGACTTTGAAGACAAGTTGCCTCATAATGTATCCTTTTGATTGAAGATTGTGTTCTTATTAGTAAAATATCTTAACCTATCTTATCTACCTTGATTTGGATTGCATAAATTATGGATGTATTTGTTAATTGAGATTGGGGATTCAATTTAGAAATAGACAAATCATTTGGGTATTTAATCTCTCATCCTATTGTCTTTGTATTTGATTTCATACTTCATATTCATGAAATGGGTTTAGTTTAATTTTAGTGTTTGAATTTATGATTTGATAGTGCATGATCAGATGTAGCTTTCAATCACTGTCGGTTGTTTAAATGGGAATTTGTGCAGTTGAGAATTAGGTTGAGAATTGCATATTAGCATTGAGTCCTAAGTTGGAGACCAGAAGGAGAAGATTTTGGTTTTCATTATTGAATGCAAGAGTTGCTCGAAGCAGAGGTCTAAATTAAGGTATTATATTATTGTGTTGAATTACATAATTGAGAACGAACTGATATTTTATGATATATCATTCATCAATACACACTAGAGTGTATAACTAATGCAACACATAGGCTGAAATAGTGTACCAAACAATGTACAAATAATAAACATAGCTAATGTATACATTATTTCTTCTAATACACTCTACCAGCTGATCTTATATGTCTTCCACTATGATACTTATAGTGCAGGGAATTATAGATGATTCTATTTTTTTGGGCTACCCAGATATGTGAATAGAAAAGTTTCATATCTCATATTTGTAATCTTTTTCAACCTATGAACATATTCCTTCTAAGTCTTCTCATGCAAATTGAATGCAATCTTCTTCAGATTAATTAGTTACCCAGAAGCAACTACATGTTTTAAAAAGATTTTCATCATTATCTTCAATGACATCTTCTCCCAGGGACAAATATAATTGTATCATGTGTATATGATAAATTATTCACATAAAAACTACATTTAGGAATGCGCTAACTGTTCCAGATATCTGTTGTCTACTAGTGCAATCAAACCCCTAGGGACAGAACTGCAGAAGCCATGAGAAAAGTTGTATAGAGACTTAATGATGTTAAACAATTGAAACGTGCCAAATAGAAACTGTGATATAATTGTAACACAAATATTAGTGATTACTTTGGTGCCAAGGTACAATTTAAACTATGAGAAATGCGCACCCAAAATGCCCATGAAGAGCTACATTATGGCAAACCAAAGAATATTCGAACAGATCTAAAGTAGTTTGATGTAGTTCCCAACTCAAAGAGAAGGCAGTTCTAATATGCAAATTGACACAAGCTAAAATCTTTTTTCTGAAGCAAAAGTTCTTTAATAAATATAGATACTTTGATAGTGAAATTTTTTATTTATAACCACAAAAAGATGACCAACTAATTACACTTCCAAAAAAAGAACTTCGGCAGCATTTCACGTTTGTCATTTTGAGAACCTCATGCACCATTTGACATTCATTTCACTCATGCAGAAGAGTAGAAACCCTTGAAGCATTGGAAATGTACAAATGTGTGTTATAAAAAAAATCATGTAGTTACACCATACGTCATGCTCGCCAAAAAATAAAGAATGAGTATCCAACTTGTCATTCAACCTCTATCTCAGGTCCAATTTACATGGTACAACAAGCTGAAATTAAGATAATTATACATCCAACTAATCTGCTAAATGATGGAATGGTTATTGATGAGACCATTGCAAGAAATTGAGATAGTGCAACTTAAAATATAAAACAATAGCCTTCAGCACAACACATGGAGGCCTCAACATAATACATTAGGCTAACAGAAAGCAAATATCGACTTTGAAATGCCATGCTAATGCATGGTATTAAACAAAATTTTCTATCTTAATAAAACTAAATGACACCAAAAATAAAAACTTAATTGCATGGTGGGCCTTTCTCAAAGGAATATGAGTTTGAAGTTGCAGTGAATCAAGTTCCATTCACTAGTGTGTAGTGATGTAGCACTATCCATAGTTGAATTGCAAAGAATTCCTCACACACAAGATCCAAGAATATAACATTCAAACATTTAAAACTGCTAGTTTGAGTTCCTTGAGTTTGAATAAATTGTTGGAATATTACATGACTACATCATCTATCAACTTATGCTTTCACAAAAATGTCAGTTTTATCAACATCACTACATCGCTTGCATTGCCTCAAATTTGAGCCTTTGCCTGCTTCTACAATATATTTAACTAGTTTCAGTGAACATGTGTTGCACGTTTACCTCAATGTACTAGATATAATGTTCGTATTGCAAATACTAAATTTGAATGGTACATGTATTATTCATACATAAAATTAACTTTTATGCCTATAAAATAAAAAGCAAATTGATACATATGTTGAATATCGTCATGATCACTCAAACACAATCAAATGTCATATGAATCTTGCTTCAATTATGTAATCATCCTCCATGTCATTTATGTGTTTATTCCCTGTTTCCATCATTTAGAGAGTTCCTCTAGTGACCAAAAATCATTTCTGACTTGTTGGCACTGATTGTTCGGCCGCCTAGACGTTCGTTTGAGTTTTATGCCCATTTTCTTGTTTTGGATCTTTTGAAACATAAAAAGTTGATTTCAGTCATAACCTAAGGGAAATGACCTCAGATGGGAATATTGACAATTGCATCAGCTTAGGAGCGGCCAAATTAGGCTAGTAGCATGGTTGCCACGAGTCCTGAGACTTTGGGTGTGACTTTGGGGCCACTTGGTGCTTTAGCCTTTGAATTTTTGGTTAAGTGTGACTTTGGTCAACATTCTTGTAAACATGCCCGCATGAGAATTATCTTAGCGCAATTAGTTTTGAAATGCAGAGTTTGGTCTAGAACGACCTTTCGTGCGCTGCTTGGGGCTTTCGATCTTATTACGAGGACCGTTGTGGAAATTAGCTAAAAATGACATTTGGATGTGGGGCCCACTTTTTATCAAAATGATCTCGTATGGAAATTCCTACTGCACCATTGAGTCTGGAATGTCCAATTTAGTTGGGTAGCATATCTGGTTTATTTTTTCAACGGGTCCCGAATGAATTTTGAGGGTCCGTTATGAAAGTGGATATACCCCTCGTTATGAATATACCCCTCAACTTTGTCCAATTCCGTTATGAATAGGGAAAAGGGTCTGATATACCCCTCAACTTTGTCATTTAGAGCTGATATACCCCTCGTTATGAAAGTGGCTCATATATACCCCTACTTATATACAAATGGCACACATCTACCCTTTTCCTCTAACGGAAATGAAAAGAAATTATTTTTTATTATTTAAAAAAAAAAAAACATATAATCCCATATGAATATATTTAATCCTCCTCAAACATATTTTTTTTGATTTTTTTTTGTTACAATGACTAATTTAGATTTATTATTTTGATGGTCAAATTATTTATGTTTCACTTGTAAAACTTGTTATAGATGACCAAACTTTTTTCTGCAAATACAAAAATTAAATTACAATATAGACAAAAAAAATAGTTCTAAATTATAACATAGCCACAAAAAATAGTTTTAATTTTTTTACTTTACACTAAGGTATGAAAGAAAAAATAAAATAAGAATAAGAAACTCAAATAATTAAAATCAAAGAAGTCAAAAAATAATTTGTGTATAAAAAGATTAAAATATACCTTGAACTTTGCTAGAAGAATCATATATACCCCTCAATAATTTTTAAGAAAATTAAAAGTCAAAAATATAAATTTAAAACTATTTTTTTCACTTCCGTTAAATAAAGGGTATATGTGAGCTCATTTTGTAATGGTAGGGGTATATGTGAGCCGTTTGTATAACAGTAAGGATATTTATGAGCTACTTTGATAACAAGGGGCATATCAGCTCCAAATGACAAAGTTCAGGGGTATATCAGGACTTTAGCTGGTGTAGACCTTTAGCCACTAGAATTTAGTCTTATGGCGATCAGATATAGCTCTTAGTTACCAGAACTGCTGCTATTTATATGGCAAAAAATCAAATTCAGCCACATTTGGAAACTTTGATATCTCAAGTTCTAGGGCTCCATTTTGGGAAGGGGCGAATGTACATTGTGTCAATGGGGTTCATCAGAACCCCCTCGCTAAAAAAATTACACTATATATATAAGATCAAATTTTTTGTGTACGTGTATATATTTAAAATTGAACCCCTGAGCATATGTCAAAGGAGTACCTCAACGATTGATGGAGTTCAGAATTTCGCCTATGTGAGTTTGGGCACACGAGTTCAAATCCAGTAAACAACATCTTTTTATTTTGAACCCCCTTGATAGAATTCCTGCCTCCGCCACTGGTTTTGGGGTGATTCAAAGTCCGGTATGTTACGGTTTGCATTGGCTATGTAGTTGACTGTCCGGAGCATGTAAAAAAAAATTCGATTATGTTATATCTGCGTTGCAAGTGGCTGCCGCAAATCTCTTTTTGAGTAAAGTTTTGCATTTTTGTTTGTTGTTGCATGGAGCTGTTTTGAGCCCCGAGAGGTGCTCCATTTTGGAACACAAGCTCGGGGGAGGGTTTAAGACCTCTTTAGGGAGTCAATTCCTGAAATTTCAAAGTGGGTCCCATATTTCCCGATTTTGACTCCGAAAGTAGTATGTCTCCGATTTTGATGATTTTAGTGTCTCAACGATCGTACTGATGCTGTGATTCTATTTTTGATAACGTGGCAGTAATCTGAGGCCGTTCGGAAGGGAAAAGCTTTGGAGGAGTTATTCAGAGCGCGAGTGGTCGGCCTTCAAGTAGGCTACGACTTCCTTTCCTTTAGATTGAGACAGCTTGTGTAATTGCATGATGAATTGTGTGAATCTGGGTGGGCTACTAGTATTTCTTCTCTTCTTCTCAGAAATAATGTTGTAGGGTTGATTTTTGGGCTGTTTCGGGGTTAGTACCATGCTGTTAGAGGGGTTGTTTATCTGTGGGTATTTGTGAATTACATGTTGGGCTATTTATTTGTCGTTGGATGTGTAGTATCTAGTTAACTATCTATTTATGTTGGAATTTATGTTTGACCTTAGTCTAGGATATACTAGTGTTTTTTTAGTCACCCATGCACCCGGTTGACTTTGGTATGTATCCGACGCCAATTCGAATGGACTAGGTCCTTGTAGACCGGCATAGCAGACTTGGGTCTGATAGTTGATCCTAGCTTTGGGCTTTTTATTGCTTCTGATCCTTCTGGCTTCTTTCCCCATTTTAGTGATACTGATGCATTATCAGAGGCGTAGAATTTTCCTGGTTTGGGTTTTTCGCGGTCGATTCTAGTTTGAGGTAGTTGGTATTTCGTAATGGACGTCGATCCATTAAGTCTTGGATTTGATTTACCCGGTTTGATATAGTTGGTAGTCGATGTCGATCCACGATAGCTTGGAATTTGAGATCCTCTACGGAGTTGATTTTACCCGCACACTCCGGCTAGCATTGTGATGGGCCTCCAGGAGTGATAGCTGACTCATCTGGATTTCATTGGGTTGGGACCCGAGGTTATTAGCTGGCTAGGAAGTTTCATATTAGTTACTTGAGGTTCATTTTCAGAGTTGACAGGCACGCACACTCGGTTTGGTTAGGGCAGGGCCCTCGGGTGTGTTAGATGGCACACTTGGCTGGCTTGGGCACGGCCCCCGGATTGTTAGCCTATTGGGTAGTTGGATTAGGTCTTGTGGAGGGGATGTATATACCCCTGCGCGACACTCACCTGGCTGGGTAATGCCCCGTAGTTGTTGGCGGGCTGGGTGGTCCGATGTGGAAGTCAAACTTATTGACTAGGTTGGAGTTGTTGGTTGTTTCCGTTCGGACTTAGGTACTGTAGTTGTGGCTTCTCCATGTACTTGGCGGGCTTATAGGAGTCCGTTTGGGTTATTGTTTTTTTGTGATTGAGTGTCCCTTGCGGGTCTTGTTGGGTTTAGGTTAAATATCCTTAGACTAGGTCTTTGATTTTTCTGCTCTTATTTCTGTTGACCTTTGCTCATGTTTGATTTTATCTTTTCCGTCTGTTTTACCTTCCTTACTTAGTCGGCCTTTGATCCTTATTAGGTACCCGTTGCTTTGGTACTCATGCTACACTCGGCATTTTTTTTGTGATGCAAGTCCAAGCACCAGCTATCAACGTTGAGGTCGAGCTTGCAACAGTCTGTTTTAGAGACGAGGGTGAGCACATGGTGTTCTCGGATTTCCTATCTCCATTCCATATTTACATTTTTACTTGACTTTTGCTTTTTTGAGGCAGTCTTTTTTATTGTGGTCCACTTTTGGGACTTGTACTCTTTTAGTAATTCTGTACATGTGACTTACAGGTTATGGGAGGTATCTTTTGTATATATAGCTTTGGGTTCGATTTCGCCTTCCTCTTATGTGTTCTATTTATTTATGCTTCGCTTAGTTGAGGATAGTTCCCCCTCAGTCCCATTACTCTGAAGTTTCGGGATAGGGTTTGGCTTGCCTACTGGCGGGTTGGTAGGTGCCATCATGGCTCGAGAAATTGGGTCATGAAAAAGTTGGTCTTAGAACTCCAGGTTCGTTGGTCTCACTTGTACCTAGCTAACATCGAGTAGAGTCCTGAGGATCAGCGTGGACATGTCCATGACTTATCTTCGGTAGGCTACAAGATGTTCTTAGGGAGTTTTCGTATTTTGTATCATTTCCGTGCGTTGTTGTCCAGTTTGTTTCATGGAATCTTAATTGTTTCACTATATCACAAGCTAGCTCGCACAGGCAATAAAGGTCGGCCCCGAGGTCCAGATTGGGCTACAGCACCAGTCCGAGAGAGAGAAGGAGGAATCTGGAGTTGGAGGTGGAGCCTCAGTTTGACAAGATTTCTCCAAGCCACCACCCGCACCAGCTATCGCCCCTGATCTTCAGGCTACACTTACGCAGATTCTAGCGGCTATTGGGGGCATTCAACAACAACTCTAGGCCCCAACAGCAGTTCCAGAGTCATCTCTAGTACCGCACGGTCAGCGTGCAGCAACAGCCCTAGAGGTTTAGCATCCGCCAGCACCGGCCACCGTTCAGCCGCATATTTTAGACGGAGTAATGCCATAGAGGGAGCAGAAGATGCTCGGGTTTTTTCTAAGATTATCGCAGCTGATGTTTTTTGGGTAGTTGGCGTGGATACCCATGAATTCCTGATACGCTCAAATTATATCTCCTTAAAGAAGCATAAGCGATCGTTATCAAGTAAAGAACACAACTTGTAGGTTGGGGTCGATCCCACGAGGAAAATGGTTTAGACTTTACTTTAACCAACAATTATATTCAATTACTCAAATTACTTCCAAAAAAGAACAAGTAATTAAAAGGGGGGGTTTTGTGAAACAATTTTAAGGATTCAATAAGTAATCAGTAATCAAAAATCAATTGGTTGTTATCAAGATGAGAGAAATAACTAGGGTATACGTGTTCCCCACAAGCTCATAACACAGTAATCCTAGCAATAACAATCCTCTCCTAGTGTACTACATGCAAAGTGATAAGTTAGGTATCTCTAAATCCTTGGTCCGGCATCTAGAGAATTTCACCCCGCACCTTGGTCCGGCTACGTGTGTATAATTTACTAACCCTTACCTTTACCTCATATT
>JAJOOO010012689.1:0-11870 GCA_029582685.1 Solanum piurae
TCTTCACTAACTAACAATGCACAATTTAAAAATGCCCAATTTTTTTTTAAAAACCCTAAAATAAAAATCTTCAATTATCTATACCTAACTAACAATAATCAAATCAAATTAACAATTGAATAACACAACCCAAAAAACAAAAAACAATAATATACTAACAAACAATCAATTATAATCACTAGAATTGAAAAAAAAAACCAAAAATTTAACCCTACCTGCAACGACCAGTGACCAATGGCCGGCGACGGGGACGACAATGGCGACGAAAAGGGTGGCGACGGCGACTGGGAGGGATCCGATCGATCGATATATATATTGAGAGAAGAGAGAGAATAATGGTGAAGAGAGAGAATAAGAGTGAAGAGAGAGAGGAAAATAAGAAAATGACAATATGTCTTTTAGATATTTAATAACAAGCGACGGACATCGTCTCTAAGTCCGTCGCTTTTTTTAAATATAGTTGACCAACATTTTGACCAAAAAGTGACGGACTAAGAGACACTGTCCGTCGCTTTTTAAAAATAGTTGACTAGATATTTTGACCAAAAAGCGACGGACTAAGAGATGCCGTCCGTCGCTTTTTAAAAATTAATTAATAAAATAAAATAAATTAAAAATGACGGACAACGTGGTTATTTTTTAATTTATATATTTTTATTTTTAATAAAAAGCGACGGATGGCGTCTCTATATATATTAAATAAATAATTAATAATTATATATATATTTAGCGCAAAAATCCGCGAAAAAAAGCGACGCACTAAGAGATGCCATCCGTCGTTTTTTGTAAACTAATTTTAAAAATAATTATTTTTATTAAAAAGCGACGGACAGTGTGGCAAAAGGCGTCGCTTTTTGGAGCGACGCCGTCCGTTGCTTTTTTGGCCGTCGTTTTTAAGCTGTTTTTTAGTAGTGGATGATGATTGGATGCATACGTGTATTTTTTATTTTACATTAAATATGAAACCTTTATGAGAATTGATTTACTTGAATGTGTATGTCGCATGCATAATTGCATAAAAATTCTTGCCTTATTATATCTCAATAACAAACATGGCATCAAAAGTATCATTGTTGACTTAAATAAAGGTGAAAAACTAAACGGTGACAATTACGACATCTGAAGTAAAAAAATATGGTATGCACAGAAATAGCAAAATGCTCTAGAAGGTATAAACCATGTTTTGAATCAACCAGAAGAGGGTAATTCTGCACAACACAGAAGGGATCTTAAAGCTTACAAAGCTTGGAAAAAGCTAATTCCACTACACATGGAACAATAATTAGTTTGTGGTTGATGACCTCATACATGAATGTGAGGAATTCTCTATTGCTCATGCTATGTGGGTACATCTGTAAGGAACGTATGGGACTACGTTATTAACCCGTCTCCGATAGTTAACTATCAAATTTGACACTTACAAAAAGCGTCATGATCAGAATATCAAACAACACCTTAGGGTGATGTCAAACATGATAGTTCAACTCAAGAGTGTTGGCCATGTTCTCTCAGATGAGAAACAAGTTCATGCAATGATATTTTCTCTTCCCTATAATTGGGAACATTTGAAGGTTAACTTGACCCATAATGATAACATCAAAACTTTTTTCTAATGTTGCCCGTCATATTGAACTTGAAGATGAGCGGCTTGGTGATGCTAAAGCTGCTTCTAATGCCTTTGTGGCAGAGTCAAGTGGTACAAAATCTTCAGGCTTCAAGCGCAAGAATAATTGGAATAGAAATGGGAAAGAAAAAGGGACTGGAGAAGTGCCCCCTAAGAAAAATAAGAAGTCAAATTCCAAAAAAGAAAAAAGGTTCTTCAAGAAGAGAGACAAGAGTAAAATGAAGTGCTACAATTGTCAAGTATTTGGGTATTTTGCTCGTGCATGTACCGAGCCCAAAAAGGTAGCATTTCTAAACGCATCTCTAAGTGCTACATATGTTTCAAGCACTTCTTTACTCACTGAATTCTTATCCTATGTGGGTTGTAGACTCAAGATCCACCAACCACGTGAGTCGAGATAGAGAGGCGTTTGTGGACTTTCATCAAATTTCATCTAAATCAAGGTGGATCTACGTAGAAAATAAAGCTATGATGTGTCTGTTCTTTTAGATGGTTTTGATTTGTTTTTAGTCATAATGGTGTTAGAATAACTTTAGATAATGTTTTATATGGTTTTGTACTACGTTATGATCTTTTTATCATTTTAGATTGTAATTCTTCAACTTATGATTATTATGTTGACCGTTGTGTAATTGTATGTTATTCAAGTAAAAATGATATTGATGTTATTACATGGCCTGTAAGATTGGGTCACATAGGGCAAGATTGAATGAATAGGTTGGTAAAGGAAGGAAATTTAGGTTCTTTCACCAAAATTGATTGCCAACTTGTGAAAATTGTCTTGCTGAAAAGATTCGTGTAAACCATTTGGGAAGGCTAAGAGAGCTGAGTTCCCACTTCAATTAATTCATTTGATATTTGTGGCCTAATGAATGTAAGGGCAAGGTCTTGTGATACATACAATATTACATTTATTGATGATTTCACATGTTTTGGTTATGTCTATTTGATTTCTCATAAATCTGAAGCACTTGAGTGCTTTAAAAGATATATGAATGAAGTTGAAAATCAATTAGATAAAAGAATAAAGGTTTTAAGAACCAATCGAGGACGTGACTATTTTTCAAAATAATTTGAAGAATTATGTACTAAAAATGGTATTATCAGAGAGTTAATTACTCCTTATACATCTCAACAAATGGTGTAGCTGAAAGAAGGAATAGAACATTATTAGACATGACAAGATCAATGATGGCACATGAAAATTTGTCTATCTCTTTCTAGGGAGATGTATTATTGACTACAACTTACATATTGAACAAAGTTCCTTCTAAATTAGTGTCATCCACTCCTTATGAACTTTGAACTGGTCATAAAACTAACCTGAATGATCTACAATCGTGGGGTTGTGCAACATATATTAAAGATCATTTTGGTTAATTTGGTAAACTAAGTAAAAAAGGAAAGAAATGTATCTTTATAAGGTACTTTGAACGCTCCAAAAGGTATGTGCTAATCGATGAACCAGAGGATAGAAGTATTACTGAAATTGTATCACGAGATGTTAGATTTTTGGAAAATGATTTTCCCAAAAAGAGTGAAATAGATGAAGTTGAGCCTCTCTACGAAATGTTGAATTCAGAAGATCAGGTAATTTTGTCAGACATACTTGATAATTCAATGGATCAAGAAATAATTTTTGGTCTAAGTAGGAGTTATGAACCCCAAAATCCTATAGAGGAATCTGAACTTCAAATACGTAAGAGTACAAGAAAATGTGTACCTAAACAATCTTATGAGATTGAGGATTATGTTTTCTTGGTATCTTTTACAGAATTGGATGAACCAAATTTTGTAACTGAGGCCTTATCGAGTCCTAAAATGGATGAATGGTTAAAAGAGATGAAAGAAGAATTAGAGTCCATGAAAACCAACAAAGTGGACCTTCCTAAGGAACGTAAGGCTATAAAAAATAAATGGATTCTCAAAGTTAAACGCAAATTGGATGGGTCGATAAAAAGACACAAAGCACGATTGGTGACAAAAGGTTTTATTCAAGAAGTTGTAATAGACTATGATGAAAAATTTTCACCAGTTGCGAAGTTTACCTCCATACGATAACTTTTAGCTATTATTGCATGTCTAGATCTATAATTAGACGAAATGGATGTAAAGAGAGCTTTTCTCAATGGAGAATTAAACAAGGAAATCTACATGGATCAAATAGTAGGTTTCATTGTTAAAGGCCAAGAAAATAAAGTTTGTAAATTGAAAAGATCAATTTATGGCCTAAAGCAATCTTCAAGGCAGTGATACCTGAGATTTCATAAGGAGGTGATGTAATTTGATTTCATCGTGATCGATGAAGACCATTGCATCTATGTGAAATAGTCCAGCGGAAATTTTATAATTCTTTCTCTTTACGTAATGATATTTTATTAGCTGGAAATAATTTGGAGTATGTGAAAACTGTCAAGTCATGACTTTCAAAATTATTTGATATGAAAGATATGAGTGAAACAAACTATATATTGGGTGTTAAGATCCAAAGAGATCGTTCCAAGAAATTTATATAAAGAAAATATTGGAACATTTTCGAATGAAAAGTTGCAAATCCATGGATACTCCTGTAGAAAGGGGTGAAACTTCAAGCCTTGAAATGTGGCCAAAGTCTGAAAAATAAAAGGAAGACAAGTCTCGAGTTCCTTATTCTAATGTTGTCCGGATCTTGATGTACGTTATGATGTGTACTCACCCAGACATTTGTTATGACGTGAGTCTAGTTAGCAGGTATCAATCCAATTGTGGAAGACATCATTGAAAAACAGTAAAGAGAATATTTTGATACTTGAAGGGAACTGCATATCATACGCTGTGTTATAGGGGATCTGATTTATTCATAAGAGGTTATACAAATGTTGATTGGGATGGAGACCGGAATGATAGAAAATCAACATTCGGTTATGCTTTCTTACTAAATGGTGGTGCTATTTCATGGAAAAGTAAGAAGCAAACTTGCAAAACTCTTTCAACCATGGAATATGAATTCGTGGTTTGTGCTTCTGCAGTGTAAGAAGTTGTTTGGTTAAAGAGAATTTTTGTGCAATTGAGTATTGCGAAGAATTCTAAGGGTCCCATGATTCTATATTGTGATAGTCAAGCGGCTATCACATACATGAAGGATCCTAAGTAACACAACAAGACCAAACACATTGACATCAAGTATAACTTTGTGAGAGACGTAGTGGCAAGTGGAGAAATAACTTTGCAATACATTCCTACACATGAAATTATAGATGATCATTTTACGAAGGTCATCTCTAGAGACTTGTTTGAAAAATATTATAAGACTCTAGGTTTGCGTAGAATTTGATGATATTTTAGTATAGTAAAATAACTTGATTGTTATAATATTCTCTCCTATATAATACTATTCAATTTATGTTCAAACGTAGTATGAATGTGATATTTTGTAAGAAATAAAGTGTGTCGAACAAGCCGTGAGATTGACTCTCTCACACGAGCAATTGCCTCTTACGTCGAGAAATGTGAAGATATGAGTTTCACCACCATATTATGACTTGTTTTATGAGTTAGACAAATGTTTCTCTGAAAATGAGTTTAAGGATCACTGAAGAGAGAAACTAGCGTAAAACATCTGAAGGTGTTTAGGCCAAGGTCTGTACGATGTGGGATAATTGGAATAATGATACATATACACTCGGTGAAGGTGAAAACATCATACCACGTGTTTCATACCACGTGTGTCAAGCATTCAATGGGTCAATGAAAGAATGATTCCCTGCTTCTTCATTGTGTGAGATCCTGGAAAGTTAAAATGACTTTTCAATGAAATACCCTTTGACCTTTTGTTGTTTCTTAAAATTTCAATTGATGTTACTTTAGCATGTTACTATTAGCCATGAATGAATTGGTAATGCAGTGCATGTCTAGGAAGGAAGTTGAATTGGAGAAGAGAGATTCAAGTAGAAAGGAAAGTCGATTAATTAAATAATAAACTTGTACACACAAGCCGGCTACTGCACTAACCATATTGGAAGTGGCAGAGATACAGTGTACCGAGATTGTCCAATTGGACACCTGTAACATCTCGCAACTAGAAAGAACTAAAAAGAAGTTTAACATCTGGAAATTTTCAAGGAATAAAGAAGATCATGCTAGTTACCTCAGAATAGTTCTTCACACTTTGAAAGATAAATAATTGTATACCAAGTTCTCTAAGTGTGAATTTTGGCTTGAGTCGGTGGCATTCTTAGGCCATATTGTGCCTGGAGAGGGAATTAAAGTTGATACTCAGAAAATTAAGGTAGTGCAGAATTAGCCTAGACCCACATCTCCAATTGATATTAGGAGTTTCTTAGGCTTGGCTGGATATTATAGAAGGTTTGTAGAAGGTTTCTCATCCATTTCATCTCCTTTGACGAAGTTGACCCAGAAGATAGTGAAATTTCAATGGTCTGAAGCTTGTGAGAAAAGCTTTTAGGAATTGAAGAGAAGGTTGACTACTGCCCCAATTTTGACTTTACCGGAAGGTACTCAAGGGTTTGTAGTGTGTTGTGATGCATCTAGAGTTGGTTTGGGTTGTGTCTTAATGCATAATGACAAAGTTCTAACTTATGTCTCCAGACAGTTGAAAGTTCATGATAAGAACTACCCAACCCATGACTTAGAGTTGGCTGCTGTAGTGTTCGCTTTGAAGATATCGCGTCATTACTTGTATGGTGCTCATGTTGATATATTCACTGATCACAAGAGCCTTCAATATGTGTTCACTCAGAAAGAGCTTAATCTCAGACAAAGGAGGTGGTTAGAGTTACTCAAGGATTATGACATGAGTATTCTTTATCACCCAGGTAAAGCTAATATTGTTGCTGATGCCTTGAGCAGGTTGTCTATGGGTAGTACCGCCCATGTTGAGGAAGAAAAGAGAGTTGACAAAAGATATGCATAGGCTTGCACGCTTGGGAGTCCGACTTATGGACTCCACAGAAGGAGGAATAGTGGTGACGAATGGGGCTGAATCATCACTAGTGTCAGAAGTTAAAGAAAAAATAAGACAAAGATTCCATTTTGCTTGAATTGAAGGCAAATGTTCATAAGCAAAAAGTATTAGCTTTTGAACAAGGGGGAGATAGTGTATTGAGATATCAAGGTAGATTGTGTGTACCTATGGTGGATGGACTCCAAGAGAGGATCACGGAGGAAGCTCATAGCTCCAGATATTCCATTCATCCGAGTTCCACAAAGATGTATCGTGACTTGAGATAAATTTATTGGTGGTATAGCATGAAGAAGGGCATTGCTGAATTTGTTGCTAAGTGTCCAAATTGCCAACAAGTGAAAGTTGAGCACCAAAGGCCCAGTGGTTTGGCGCAGAATATAGAACTTCCAGAATGGAAGTGGGAGATGGTAAATATTGATTTCATCACAGGTTTGCCAAGGTATCGCAGACAACATAATTCTATTTGGGTGATTGTCGACAGAATGACAAAATCAGCCCATTTTCTGCCGGTAAAGACTACCCATTCAGCAGAAGGTTATGCCAGGTTATATATTCAAGAAGTGGTAAGACTTCATGGAGTCCCAGTCTCCATTATTTCAGATAGAGGTGCACAATTTATTGCACAGTTCTGGAAATATTTTCAGAAAGGTTTGGGTTCGAAGGTGAATTTAAGTACTGCCTTTCATCCTCAGGCAGATGGGAAAGCAGAGCGCACTATTCGGACTTTAGAAGATATGTTGAGGGCTTGCGTGATTGATTTCAAAGGGAATTGGTATGATCACCTACCTCTCATTGTGTTTGCTTACAATAACAGTTATCACTCTAGCATCCAAATGGCTCCTTATGAAGCTCTTTATGGGAGAAGATGCAGATATCCTATTGGATGGTTTGAAGTTGGTAAAGCAGGGTTGATATGACCAGATTTAGTTCACCAAGCTATGGAGAAGGTGAAAGTGATTCAAGAAAGGTTGAAAATGGCACAGAGTCGTCAAAAATCCTACATTGATGTTAGGAGAAGGGCGTTAGAGTTCGAAGTAGATGATTGGGTATATTTGAAAGTTTCATCCATGAAGGGTGTTATGAGGTTTGGTAAGAAGGGAAAGCTTAGTCCCCAGTATATTGGACCTTATCGCATAGCCAAGAGGATTGGAATGTAGCTTGTGAGTTGGAGCTACCGCAGGAATTAGCAGCGGTTCATCCGGTATTTCACATCTCCATGTTGAAGAAGTGCATGGGTGATCCTTCATTGATCATACCAACTGAAAATATTGGGGTCAAGGATAGCTTATCATATGAGGAGATTCCGGTTCAGATTCTAGATCGCCAAGTTCGCAAGTTGAGAACAAAGAAGATAGCATCAGTCAAAGTCCTTTGGAAGAACCAATTTGTTGAGGAAGCAACTTGGGAAGCTGAGGAGGATATGAAGAAGAGATATCCATATCTCTTTGAATCCGAAGAAAGTGCAGATCAAGGTACTAATTTTCTTGTTAGTTCTCTTTGAATTATAAGTGAGCATGTTGTTTGATTGCATTTGCTTGTTGGGTGTTTGAATTTGATGTTACACCCTAAGCCTAGTAAGAGTAATCTCATTCGAGGACGAATGTTCCCAAGGGTGAGATATTGTAACATCTCGCAACTAGAAAGAACTAGAAAGAAGTTTAAAATCTGGAAATTTTCATTTTTGGAAAGTATAAGGAAATCTGGAAAATTTTAAGTAAGTTAAAGTGAGTTTTTGCTACACTTCAAACGACCATAAATCCTATCCCAGGATGAGTTAGAGGTACATACAAATATGGTCGGAAATCCCTTGGAATGATCTTTCCAACGCCGCTAAGTTTGTGCGATGTCGATATCGTATGAGTGAGTTATGCCTTTTGGAAATTGGGCTGTTGGATTAATGAAAGTCCCAATCCGGATTTGTGAAGGGTAAACTAGTCTATTCCTTACCTAATTTGCCTATTTCGTTTTTAGGAATTTATTTGGGGTAAAACAAGACTTTATTTAGTTTAGAAAAAAATTAGAATTACGCTAGGGCTTGGAGAGGAGAAGAAAGAAGAGAAAAGAGGAGAGAAATCAAGAAATCGTCAAGAACGTTCAAGATTTACGAGTGGAATTTGTCAGGGGTGATCCCTACAAGGTATGTGAGATCACCTAGTGTTGGGTTAGTTCACCCACACGCCAAACTTGTTTCAATTCAGCAAAATTGGAGTTGTTTGAATGTTAAGAAAGTGAAGTTCTTGAAGAACATTGTTGAATTCTTGTTGGTTGATTGTTGAATGCCTAGTGTTTATTTGATTCGTGTTTTCGGGTTGTTTGTTGAGTTAAATCTATTGGGTATTGAGGGTACAAATGATCCTAAGTGTTTGGGAAAAGAACCATTGAAGTTAAGAGGGTTTAGAGACGAAAAATGGAGAAGAAAAGTCGTCAAACACCTGGGGATAGGGCTTGGGGCGCCGCGCCTGCCAGAGCGCCACAAAATTTCCTCTGAATTTTGGCCTCTGGCACGTCGCGCCAGTCAGAGCGCCACAAAAAGTTCTCTGAACTTGGAGGGCTGGCACCCCGCGCCTCTCAGAGTGCCAGAGACTCCAGTTCTCCCCATTCGTTCCCCACCTTTTCGTACTTGTTCCTTAGCAATGTAACTATGTTTCTAAGTTGATTCCAACTCTCTAAGGTACATCTAAACATTATGAAATCATCCATAAACATGATATCGTGAACCTTGAATCCATAATCCAATTCAAGGAAAGTTAGGATTAAAGTCAAGAGAAGTTAAAAGTCAAGTCTAGAAGTTAAGAAGCAAGTCAAAGTAAAGTTTTAAAAGTTTTCAAAAGTCTTTAGCAAACGTTTTAACTTTGTTTCAAGACTTAAGTTTTCAAGTTAAGCAAAGAGTAAAGAGTTAAGTTCATTTTCTTTAAAATGATATATGGGAACTAAGTTTTCCCAAGAGTAAATGTTTTCACATTTAAGATGAGAGGAAACTGAGATTTCCAAAAGAGTTTTGAACAGCAAAAAAGGAACATTGATTCTGAGTGAGCTTTTAAGCTAAGTTTGAGTAATTATCTTAAACGAGAGAAGAAGTTGTTTTAAAAACATATGAGCTAAGTATATTTTGGGAGTAGTATTGAGCACTGATATGGGGACGCAAGTTCATATTAACTCAAGTCCCCATAAACCATGTAGCCATCATGGGCAGAAAAAGGGTCATACTTTTTAGATGATTCCTTAGTGCTTTTCAGCATAGACTAGTGGATCCACTTAGTAGTTCAGGTTCTATACCGATTGCAAGGTATAGGACGGTCCTTGGCAACGTGAGGTAAAATGTTGTACCATCACTTAGGCTCATAGTGATGGTTGTCGGTTAGAGAAACTCCCACAAAAGTTATTGTATTTTTTTTATATACATCAGTTTATTGTATTTTTACATACATTTCAGAGTTATGTTGTATCCTTGTATATACACAAAGTTGACATCATGTTTTCAAACAACTTTTCTTTATATTGCACTTGTTTTAAACTGCTTTATATTGAATTGAGTTCAGTTAAGTATTCATGAGTTGAGAAGAGCCAAGGTAAGTTTTTCAATTTCTTTCAGATTCCTTTTCAAGCCTATGTTGTTTTAACTCTCCAACTCGCACATTCAATGTACTGATGTCAGTTGGCTTGCATCATCTTATGATGTAGACGCAGGTAACCAGGATCAACATCCAGCACCTCGTTGATCCAGCTTGAACATTCAGAGTCTGTTGGTGAGCCTCCTTGCATTCCAGAGGACTCTTTTATTCACTTTCTAGTTTAGTTCATTAGGATGTTGTGGGGTTTGTCCCAACATCCATCTCAGTTGTTTTAGAGGCTTCATAGACAGTTAGTAGATCAATTGTCTTTACATTATCATTTAGATGTTGTTTAAAGACTAAGTTGCCATTTTGGCTAAACTATTATTTCTTAATTTATGCATGAGTTATATTTTCTTATGTTTAAATCTTCCGCTGAGTTAAGTAAGCCAGGCCAAAGGTTCGCTTGTGGCCAGCAATGGTCTTCGAGTGCTAGTTCCGCCCAGGGTGTAGGCTCGAGGAGTGACAAACTTGGTATCAGAGCACAATGTTTAAGAGTCTTAGGTAGTCTATCAAGCCGTGTCTATAGAGTCCTAGTTATCGGTGTGAAGCGCACCACATCTATAATTAGGAGGCTGCAACATTAGGAATTCCTTCACTTCTTCACTCTCATTTCGTGCGTTAGAGTTTATCTCTAACAAGTTCCTCTCTAATTCGTGCTTGTGCGTGTTTCAAATAACCATGCCTCCACGAAGAGCAGTCTGAGGTCGTCCAGCTAGGAGGAATGTCGAGGAACAAGAGTTACCAAATGCTCCTGAAATGCAACCGCAATGAGAAGTCACCAATGCTGAGTTCAGAGAGGCTATACGGATGCTCATTCAAGTTGTGACCAACCAAGCTGGGCAGCAGAGAGGAGCTCGAGAAGAAGAGGCTGACATTTCAAGGATTCGTAAGTTCTTGAGGATGAATCCTCCAAGTTTCACTGGTTCAAACACTGTTGAGGATCCAGAGAACTTCGTTGAGGAACTGAAAAAGGTGTTCGATGTGATGCATGTTACTGATACTGTGAGAGTTGAGCTAGCTGCATATTAGATGAAATTTTTTGCTAGGACTTGGTCTGATCAGTGGAAAGGGGGTAGAGATGAGGATGCACCGCCTGCGAGTTGGGCATGTTTTGAAGAGTCTTTCTTGGGACGTTTCTTTCCCCGAGAATTGAAAGAGGCCAAGGTGCGTGAGTTCCTCACACTTAAGCATGATTCTCTAAGTGTTCATGAATATGGGTTGAAGTTCACCCAACTATCCCATATGGGGACGCAAGTTCATATTAACTCAAGTCCCCATAAACCATGTAGCCATCATGGGCAGAAAAAGGGTCATACTTTTTAGATGATTCCTTAGTGCTTTTCAGCATAGACTAGTGGATCCACTTAGTAGTTCAGGTTCTATACCGATGGCAAGGTATAGGACGGTCCTTGGCAACGTGAGGTAAAATGTTGTACCATCACTTAGGCTCATAGTGATGGTTGTCGGTTAGAGAAACTCCCACAAAAGTTATTGTATTTTTTTTATATACATCAGTTTATTGTATTTTTACATACATTTCAGAGTTATGTTGTATCCTTGTATATACACAAAGTTGACATCATGTTTTCAAACAACTTTTCTTTATATTGCACTTGTTTTAAACTGCTTTATATTGAATTGAGTTCAGTTAAGTATTCATGAGTTGAGA
>JAJOOO010012691.1:0-11364 GCA_029582685.1 Solanum piurae
AGTGGTTCTTGCAAAGATAAGAACCTTTACAGAAGATTCAGTTTTCCGCTCTAAGAGTTCTTCTTCATCACTAGCAATAACTAGGTTGTTGGGTATTTCAGCTTGAGGAGCTTCAATAGAAGCTTTTGGTTTCTTGTAACATAGATGATAACCAAAGATGTCACCACAATGAAGCTGCTGAAACTCCAATAATAATAACAGCGATACTCGGTCCAATTCATTTGACTTCAGCTATCATCTCTATCTAATGAATGGGGAGTCCTCTTTAAAATCGTCCGCCCGTAAACCGAATCTATTTCAGTGTCAAGATTGTTGATTTCAATTTCTTCAGATCCTTCTGATACTGTCTCCGATATTTCTGCGATTCTTTTGACATGCTCAACCTTGTTATCAGCTTCTTCGAGCTTAAATTTGGAGCTTGAATCAGCAGTATACTGTTCATTTGCAGAAGTATCAAGCAATACTTCTAGGTTCTCTTGCTCAGGATCCTAGGGCCGAGGTCATTAGTGAGAGGGTCATATGGCTTATAAGAGGAATCAGCAACAGAGTTATTTTCTTGATCATTATCGGATTCAGAGGTTAATTGTAGGAAGAAATGGATAATTTTCCAGAAAGACGCGAGATTGAATTTAGGGAACTGGGTTTAGACCCAAGATTTGAGGCTTTGTGAGGAAGGCTTTCACAAGAGCTGGAAAGTTTCCTTTCTGCCAAAATTTTATTTCTGATTGGAACTGAAGCTTTGGAAGCTGCAGATATGGTGGGAGACATGAAATTCTTAGTCATGGGTTTCTGGTCAAGTGGCTGCTCATTTTCATTCGTTACTCTCGACCCAGAAATCGAAATATCTGGAATAGCAAAAGACTTAGGAGAGCTCAATGGTGGAGTTCCTTTCCGTGGTGTTATTTCTGGAAGCTTGATTATGCGTTTTCACACAATGAATTTCTTCTGATTTCAGAACTCCTCTTTCTTTCTTTCCTCTCTCTTCCTCATGCTTGATGAATTCTTCTTAAACAAAGTGCACATCTTACCGATACACACATCGACTCCAACCATTTCATTTCACCATAGAGAGTTCAAGGATCCTTGAACAATTCCTTCCAGTTTTTGGATTGATTAAACATAGTTTTACCTCATCTGGGAGGCAGCACTAGATACTGCAGCATAGGGACAGACCATATTTCTCCTTCGATGCCTTTTAAGAATCAACAGCTTAGGAGCCATTTCTCTGAGCCTGTGAATTTAAGGAAAGTGAGATGGTAAAGAAAAAAATGTGTTCTCTGCTCCTTGCTCATTAAGCCTATACCTCATGCCTTATTCACTTTCATCTCTCACTCTCTCTTTTGTACTCTCTTTAACTTAGCACGAGCATGTTGTACCCCAAAATCTCCAAATAAAAGATTTAAAGGTGATATGATATTGGGTAGCATGAGATTTGTTTTTCTTTTGAGAAGGAAAGGCCAAAGTGGTCACTAGACTGAAAAACTTCCATTTTTTACTGAGTGAAATGTTTTTTGGTGTTTTGAAATGCATGAAATATCTTTTAATGTTTTGAAACTTGGCAATTCTCTCTTGTAGTTGTATTTTGAACTGTTTTCTTCTTATCAGATTGTCCATTATGATGTTATGCTTTTAGTTGAGAGCTATGTTGCTCGGACTCTTCAAAAATGCCAACGGGTGCGTGTCGGATTCGCCAAAAGTAGTGTATTTTTGGAGAATCCGAGACAGGTGCGGCATCAAAAGTGGAGAGTCCGCGCAACAAAGGTTGAGAGTACTTTTTGTAGATTAACTTTATACTTGCTTCATCTAGTTTGGTGAATAGTATAGTATTCTCTTGTAAGGAAATCTGGCAAACCTTTTTTATAATTAATATCAAAATCAAATGGTGCTAATAAAGCTTGTCATCTTGCAAACATTTGTTTAGAAACATCATGCTTACAATCTAGGCTAAGCACATAAAGAAAAACTTAAAATTTAAATAGTACCTGGAGTAGTAATCCTGAGGAACCTGAAGTATGTACCAAACGGCAAGCTTTTATTATTCAAACTTAAAATTTTACAGAAGAAAGTATTACAATACTAGAGAGAGAGGGGGATTAGATTTGATGAAAAATCTAGATATAGACATTAGAGATGATATATCCATGGTATCAACAAGCCACACCAACGATGAAGATGAATCATGCATGGCAGGAGAAGCCCAGAGTGCTAATATGCTAATAGCAATGATGAGATTGACATCGATGCTCTTCTCAAAAGACTCCAAGAACAAGTGGAAGAATCTTCCAGCCACACCACCTGTAAGGGAAAGGAAAAGGTGTAAAGAAAGAAGGCCCCACAGATTAAAATAATTGGGGTAATAAGCCAAACAACTTTAATAAAGAAGGTCAAAATGATATGTCGGCCATATTTTGTAATGGAAAGACCACGCCTATATGTCGGTCTTATCTCTTTTTTATTGGCCATTGTAAATCTTGTGGGCCATCCTATCTTATCGCTTTAGATTTTTCGATACCAAAATTTCAACGGATCGTTCAATTTTACTCAAGGTGCCTTTACAAGTGTAAACAATCCTGGCAAGATTAGTGAAAGCTTCTACTATCCGGGTCTGCCCTAACGCCCTCTTGGCTAACGGGTAATCCAACGGATTCCTTCTACAACCTTTCTAGAATCTGCTTGGATCGTCTTAACTTAACCTTAGTATAATTGTTCAATAAGTTTCAACAATAGACATAATCACCATTATGTATAGTCCAACACAAATAGTTTAGCCTATCATTTAGGCTAAGCACATAAAGAAAAACTTAAAATTAAAATAGTACCTGGAGTAGTACTCCTGAGGAACTTGAAGTATGTACCAAACTGCAAACTTTTATCATTCAAACTTAAAAATTTACAGAAGAAAGTATTACAATACTAGAGAGAGAGGGTTTTTGAGACCTGCCTCATTAACAAGAGTTTAGCCTCTTTATATAGAGGTCGAAAAATCTAAAGCGATAAGATAGGGTGGCCTACAAGATTTACAATGGCCAATAAAAAAGAGGTAAGACCGACAGATAGGCGTGGTCTTTCCATTACAAAATATGGCCGACATATCATTCTGGCCTTCTTTATTAAAGTTGTTTGGCTTATTACCCCAATTATTTTAATCATGGGGCCTTCTTTCTACACCTTTTCCTTTCCCTTGCAGATGGTGTGGCTGGAAGATTCTTCCACTTGTTCTTGGAGTCTCACTGCTATTAGCACTCTGGGCCTCTCTTGCCATGCATGATTCATCTTCATCGTTGGTGTGGCTTGTTGATACCATGGATATATCATCTCTAATGTCTATATCTAGATTTTTCATCAAATCTCTTTTTACTTCTTCCATATATATGGCAATTGCTTCTGATTTAGATATCACTCCTTTCTCCATATGAAGCTTCCTTGCAATTTGCTTGAATGGATTGAGATCATCCACCTGTGGTTTTGATCTATCTGTATTATGGTATTTGTCCATTGTTGTATTTATTAAATTAAGAATTTCTTGACCATGAATTTTTCCTTCAGGGTCTTTTTGTATTAGTTTGTTCCAAAACTTTGTATAAAAAGTTCTCTGTAGACATAGAAACCCTTCAGAGTATTATTAACCTCTATGGACCACTTCATAATCCAAGGAATTGAAAATTCTATGAAAAAATACATTAAGGACATACCTTTAAATAATATATTATCTTGTTCTAAACTTATAAGTTTAGGGGAGATGTCCACTCAATTAGAATATAATTTTTTGTAAGGTTCTGGCAAATTTTTTACCGAGGGACAATATAAAGTCCACCATTTACAGAACCAATTTGGAATAAATTGGTCGAAAACATGGGAGCATAATTTTATGAACCAAGAATGCTTCCTATTAGCATTTTCATATAATAAAGCTTTGTTAAAGCTATTCACATAATCCCAGTAATTATATTTTACTGCAATCTTTTGTTCTGGATGAATATAATTCCTTTCTTTCAAGGGGCTCATTCCCCACTCTTCTGGAGTCATAATTCTCTTTATAATGATCTTTGAAAAGTTATAAACTTTTCTTGTATTGACTGGGTAAAAATGCTGGAATTCACCAGACCCTGTTGCCGAAAGTATCATCTCATAATGCATCCTGTATTTATAAGCAGGTGTAGTATAAGAAACTGAATCCAGATATCTGGACATTAATTGCCATAGGTCATTTTTCCATCGCAAGTCACTGTGTTCTAGAAGAAGTATGGCTTCTTTTTTTTCATTTTGATCGAATACTTCTGTGCTCTCTTGATCTGCGAGAACTGTGGAATAAGACGGAGGAATATTATCCTTTCCTTGCTTGGATTGCATAAAATCCAGAAATTCCTTGTACATTGGATGGTGACGTTACTTTAGAGAGTGAACCCTGTACTAATAATCATTAAAAGTGTGAAGCGGAAGAGAAAATAAGTGAGAACTCGGCTTGACTATTCCCTTAAGCTATTGGGGTTTAAATAATTACCCCCGTCCCAATTTTGTATGACATACTTTCCTTTTTAGTTAGTCCCAAAAAAAATGACACATTTTCTTATTTGACAAATATTTAATGACAGTATCGACCTTTTTTTTTTGATTACCGAGAAATCCGTCTGTGACCTGCCCTTTGGACCAATCACAGCCTTCTAAACTCGACCTTTTACCTTTGTTAGGTCCCACTTATTTGACAAAAAAAGGTTATGTGATCGGGTATTGGTCTATGTATGCCTTCGTGATTTTACCATGCTCCCTCTCCATCATTCCCAAAAACTAAAAGAAGATAAAATGAACTACTTTATATTTTCAGAATTAGGTAGGAATATGAACTTCTTTCTTCCCAACTTTCAGTGTGTGTAGAGTGTTCTTTATTTTATCATTAAGTCGATGTTTTTTAAGCTCTCAAATATTTGCCTTAAATTTTTTCTCTACGTGGTTTTGGATAATTGATATGCTCAAATCAGGTCAAGTTGGTGCAATTCAGCTGGGCATCAGCAGAGCATTGCAGAATTGGGACCCAGAGTTGCGACCTCCCCTCAGAGAAGGTAATACTTACAGTTGCTACATGTACTGCCTCACCTAAGTGTCTTTTTTTGTTAGGGTTCTTGGCTTGCCAAATCTATGACTTCTTCTTTCCTATAATGTTGGTTCGAAGATATATATGTTGGTAATTGTTATAATGCCACAGTTGCAATCGAGCTCCCACTTGTTTTGCATCGGGTTTGTATGATCAAAGCTGCTTATCATTGTCTTTGCAGGTGGCTACTTGACGAGAGACTCGAGAGTTGTGGAGAGGAAAAAACCTGGTAAAGCAAAAGCAAGAAAGAGCTACCAATGGGTCAAGCGTTGATCTGTTATGGTACTAACATTTGGATGTTGCAGCAATTTGCATCCCAAAGGATTTGGCATCAATCACATAATTTTCCATTTGAAGCCATTGTTTATTTATGGCACAAGTATACAGAATTTGTTGCCCAGAATAATCCGAGTTGCCTGAGCTTTAGCCTTTTAGGATGCTTGCCTATTTTGTTGTTAGAGACTTGCTTTCTCCGCCAAAATTACATTTTCAAGTTTTGACTGAGGATATTCGCACCTACACTTGATCAAGATGTTTGGTCTCAGTTTCCTGTCGAGTAGTTGTGCGGTAGTTCGATAGTACTAAGTTTTTTTTCTCTCTCTGTGCAATTATCAGGTGTTGTCTTGTATCAATGATTCGACTATGAAAGGAGACATGATCCAAATGGATAAAGTAGCTACTTATGTCTTTGATAAGTTATGTTGATTCTTTGCTCTTTTTGCAACTTTATTTCTGACTAAATTAGTAAACTTTCTGTAAGATGGGCACACCCCTACTGTTATGGTTATTATGTTGCAGGATATTTGTCTACAGGATTAGACACAATTACTACCTCCGTAAGGTAAGGGTAAGGTTTCTTGAAGTCTTTTCGTGACTTGCAATACTCAACTCCATGTCATGATTTCGTGTTGTCAATTCTCCAGAGAAAGAAAGATTGGTGATATTATTGGTACATTGGTTATAAACCAAAAAATAAGATAATGTACTGGTTCTTGTACTTGTTATCGTAGTGTAAATACAATTTCTTATGGACTAGGATCGTAATTTGATATGGTTAAGCTATATTTTTGGCCCTGAGGCTTGAGCATGGTGCATTTAGGTTGACCTGTGGGCTAGATAAAAAATTAATTAAAAATAATAATAAAATAAATTAGAGTATTAAAAATAAAAAAGGAGTCAAAATTCAAAATCTACTTGAATCATCATTTTAATAGATGAAATATTATCACTTTTTTTTGGCTATCTTATTGTGATCTATTGAATCATATAACTATGCTAATGTTTTATTTAGCTAGTTGTACTCATTAACGGTTTAATTTACTTATTAATATCCACATTTGATTCAAGTGTTATTATATAAAATATTATTCAATTTCACAGAAATTTTATGTCCAATATTTTTTTTTTTACGGTTCTATCTAAGATATTTTTACATCAAATAACAGTAATTTCAGATCGAATCCATACAACCATTTCTTTCAGATTTAGTTAATAAATAATAACACCATGTAAAATTATCTTGTACCCATTCCTGTCCCAAAGTTAGTTAGCAAGTAGTAACACCTCATATTAGGTTGTGGTGTAGTGATAAAACTGCTTCACTTTTAACCATAAATCTCAAGTTCGAGCATAATTATGAAACAAATCTTGTTTGAAGCATCACCTTCTAAGGGCCTTACAGTATATTGTCCAAATTTAATTAGGTTTTCAATAACGGGCCTTAAAAAAAAAAAAAAAACACCTCGTGCTTATATATCGGGCTGCCCCCAAGTTGGGAAGTCTGCATAATTTCAGTTGCTGTCCAAATTTTTCTTATCTACTGCTACTGTAATTGTAATATGCATTTTTGTGCTAATTATTACTCTTGCTTTTGATTTTTGGGTGATATTTTTGTATGTGATTTGTGAAAAATGGATTTTTTTTTCTTTTTTAGATGTCAAAATCTGGAACATTGGATCTGGCTTCTGGGGTTGGTGGCAAAATAGAGAAGAAGGAAGTACTTTCAGCTGTTGAAAAGTAAATTTCTTTATTTTCATCATTTTTATCATACTTTTTATTTACTTCAAATTTAATATTAATTTTGTTTCTGAAACTGCATTTGTTTCATCATACATATTGTTCACAAGTGTACATTTGCTTTGCTTAGATAAGATGCTTATTGTTGCGTATCCTCTTCTTTTTTCAATCTTTGTTAGTAAATGACATACATGTCCTCCAAGGGTTGGGGTGGAGTGAGTACTCTTTCATCCTTAACCACAGGTCTCGGGTTCGTAGATACGAAGTCGTCTTTGTTAGGAAATGCTTTACCCCTCAATGTAATACTTCTCAGCGAATTCAGATTTAGTCGGGCTCCAATACACCGGGTGGGAATAAAAAAAAACAAAAAGAACATGTCCTTAAACTTGACAAATATGCTGTCCAACTTTGGGTGTTCATGAATAGACATTTAAATTTGTATAAAGTTGAAAAAATAGATACACATGTCGTACAATGGTCTTAACATGCAATAGGGAAAGAGATACGTAGAATATACCAAAATATACTTTAATCTTGTCTTCTTAAATATGTCACGTGGAAAGTTGAAATCAAAGAGTTATCTGAAAAAAGAAAAAAATAAAATTAAATGGACTAATTTGAAATAGAGGTAGTAGTAATTAAAGTGAAGTTGATAAAAGATATCTAAAGGTTGAAATTGTGTTTGGATATACATTTAACTTAAAAGAAGTCAAAAGTTTGAGCCTGGAAAAGATTTTTCACTTGAAAAACTGGTTAAATTTAAAGAAATCATCTTGAATTATTTTTTTTCAAAAAATAAATCCAATGTTTTGACATTTTTTGGAAAAAAGGGAAAAAATTCTATGGACAATTTTTTTTCATTTTAATAGGCTTATGTAGTTCCATTTTGCTCATGTAATAATGGGTTATAAATTACCTTAGGTACGAAAAATATCATGCTTGTGATGGAGAAGCGGAGGAAGAGAGGAAAGCTAACTACATTGATATGGTAAGATTTGAAGAAGATATAATCGAACAATTAAAGAGCTAACACGCAGAGGTTGAGCCAAATTTTTACTAAGGGGGTTTAAAACATAAGTATATCACATTATAGAATGAATTGATGTTGTTAGCCCACTTACACTTTATAATTTTCGGATGAAGGGAATTCAATTGAACCCCCTCGTATCTATCTAACTAGGTAGTGAGTGATCTACCTTTGCCCATTGTCTGTGGGATTCTGATATTCTATTTGATAGTTTAGGCCTAAGTTGCTCGGACACTCTGAATATGTTGCTGCATCCGTGTCGTATCCTCAAAAAATGTACTACTCTGACACACACTTGATGACATTTTTGAAGAGTCTGAGCAACATAGGTTTAGGCATGTCTATTCTCTTTGTGGCTTTTATATAGGACTTCAATCATCCAAAAATTCAATAGTTAATTCACAACATATGTTCTTTGTTTACAGGTTAACAAATATTATGATCTAGCAACAAGTTTTTATGAGTATGGTTGGGGTGAATCTTTCCATTTTGCTCCTAGGTAGGTACTTTGTTCTCTTCTTTTCGAATGGCGCTTATGGTCAGAAGCCCATAATAATCAGCAAAAGTGAACTAGCAATTATCGTAGTTTCTTTCTTATAACAGATGGAAAGGGGAATCACTTCGAGAAAGTATCAAACGTCATGAACACTTTCTTGCTCTGCAATTAGGGGTAAAGCAAGGACAAAAGGTGCATTTCGTTCTTTATTTTGAGTATTATGGATTTCTTTTTGTTCTGCTACTCTTTCTCCATTTTTAAAATTTTTTGATTCAAGTTAGTCATTCAGCTCTCGTTTAGCAAGTGCAATATGATGAAAATTTCTTGTTCCGTTGACAGATTTTGGATGTTGGATGTGGAATTGGTGGTCCCTTAAGAGAAATTGCCAGATTTAGGTAAAGCCGTAAAGATCAGCTCTGTATATGAGATGGCTATTAGAATAGTGTAAAACATGTGTGTTTGCCTGAAAGTTTAGTCGTACATTTTTTGCTCAGAATGTTTATATAGTCCTGCGCGGGGAAGTCTCTACCTAGTAAGGAAGAGTACTTCTCCGTCTTAGTTACTTACCATCGAGGCTAAAACAGATCTACATTGCCAAGTTACTCTGAAATCACTGTTAACCGTTGTATGAGTTTGTTCATTTCCAGACAGGTATCTGATATTGATTACCTTTTATAGTGGTGCATATGTTACTGGAATCAACAACAATGAATATCAAGTAGCACGAGGAAAAGTAAGTACTTTATGTCTGCGCGTATGACTGCTTACTTCATTTTTATTGCAGTTTGGTGTGTGTGTGTGGTAATTTTAGGGATGTTAGTTGTGTTTGAACTAAATTTCAATTTATTACATTGGTTGTTTTGCAGGAACTAAACCGTATTGGCGGAATTGACAACACCTGCAATTATGTGAAGGTAATGTGACTCTTCTTAAATTTTATCCTACCATCAAAAGAGTAGTGGTTTTCTCATTGCGCGCTTTCTAAAATATGTAGGCAGACTTCATGAGTATGCCGTTTGCTGACGACAGTTTTGATGGAATTTTTGCCATAGAAGCTACATGTCATGCCCCAAACGTGGTACGCACTTTCAGAATACTTACTGGCACCTTCAGAATACTTGAATTTTAGAATCTAAAACTGATCATTTTCACAATATGTGGTGGATGAGTAGTTTGATTGCTACAAGGAAATATTCCGAGTGTTGAAGCCAGGCCAATATTTTGCTAATTATGAATGGTGTATCACCGATTTCTTTGATCCTAATAATTCGAATCACCGTAGAATCAAGGTATCAAATCCTTTTCTAACTCAAATTTCTTATGCTCTTCACTTTTTCTGCTAACAACAAACTTTGTTCATACAAAACAGCGTGAGGTAGAGCTTGGTAATGGACTTCCTGATATCAGATCAATGGGCGAGTGCATTGAAGCTCTTAAACATGCAGGTTTTGAGGTGAGCTGCGTATATTGTGAACCTCCGTACTTAAAAGCTTTATTATTTTATTCTATGATCGGAAGTTAACACGTATTGTCAAGTTCTAAACCATAATATGAGTTGTGCCTCAGCTCATTTCCTATAAACTTCTTAATATATCCCACTTATACAAGACTTTGTTCTTCCTTATAGGATCTCCCAATAACATTTTCTTCTTTTTTGTATTTCCACTTCATGCAAAAGATTATTTGGGACAAGGATATCGCTATCGACTCTCCTCTCCCTTGGTTCTTGCCTCTGGATAAAAGTCATTTCTCCTTAAGTAATGTCCGTGTCACAGCGTTTGGACGCTTTTTCACCAGAAACATGGTAAGATGACATGTCTTCAACTATATGAATGTTGTTTTCCAATTATCAGTTCTTATCTGAAAGATCAATCTGTTTTATTATTAATGTAATGATGTCAAATTACTGAAATTGCCTGGATTTCATCCTGTTTAGGTCAAAATATTAGAGCGAGTTGGCATCGCCCCTGAAGGAAGCCAAAAGGTTCAAGCCATCTTGGAGCAAAATGCAGACGCACTTGTTGAAGGTGGAAAGTAAGTGAGACCTGCTTGGTTCTTTGTCTCTGCCTTTCTGTTCTGATTTAACTAGTAAAGAAAGTTGAACAACCTAAAAATACCATCTACTTAACGGACAGACTGATTGATGGTAGGACAACTAAACTTCTATGAAGACCTAAAATAAGTGTGTCCAAGAGAACAAAAAATAAGGTCGAGGGCCTCAGGGAAAAATGCTTTTGAAGTAACCCAGTTAATGAGCAATTCTTTGACATGCAATGACTTGTTTTCTTCTCGTCTAGTCTGAAAATCTGGCCAGTACCCTCAACATTCCATCTCCATACTGAAGCTAAAGAAGTCCTTTTGGAAACTATTTATGTTAACTATTAACTTATATCCAAACTAAGCTAAACGATAGCCAATTTAGTGCAGCTTTTGACAGTGAACTGTAATGAAGTCATTAAGCTTATGTTAACAATAAACTATACACTAGTGTTGCATTATGCAAATACTTTCTTCTATAAAAGTTTTGCGTCAGGTAGTAATCCTTTCCACAATTTGGACGATGCAGGGAAGGCATTTTCACTCCATTGTATTTCTTCTTGGCGAGGAAACCTGCTGCGATTTTTCCTCGCCGCGATTGATCCATTAACCTAATTCCTCCTCAATCAACTACAGGTTAAGGATGTATTTTGAGCATCTCTGACATTTAAATATGCTTCTTGGGGGGGGGGGGGGGGG
>JAJOOO010012692.1:0-16213 GCA_029582685.1 Solanum piurae
ATTCCGACCTCATTTTTGTCAAAATATTCCCTGGACGTCCGTTAAGACCTTACCTATGGAGCCATTTGGCCCTCACGACCAAAACGGCCCATTTTCAAGGTCAAACTATCCACGGAAAAGGTAAACCCCACATTTTTTAGATTTTCGTGTGCTATAGTCCATTGATTTTTTGGTGATTCAGAATTCCGACCTCATTTTTGCAAAAAAGTTTACCTGGACTTCCGTTAAGACCTTACCCATGGAGCCAGTTGGCCCTCACGGCCAAAACGGCTCATTTTCAAGGTCAAACGATCCCCGGAGCAGGTAAACTCCCCATTTTGCCGATTTTCATGTGATATAGTCCACGGATATTTTGGCGATCTGGAATTCCGACCTCATTTTCGCAAAATACTTACCTGGACGTCCATTAAGACCTTACCAATGAGCCAGTTGGCCATAACAGCCAAAACGGCCCATTTTCAAGGTCAAACGATCCCAGAGCAGGTAAACCTCCTCTTTTACCGATTTTCATGTGCTATATAGTTCACCATCTTTTTTGGTGATCCACAATTCCGATCTCATTTTTGCCAAAATTTTACCTGGACGTTGGTTAAGACCTTACCTATGGACCCAGTTGGCCCTCACGGCCAAAATGACCCATTTTCAAGGTCAAACGTTCCCCGGAGAAGGTAAACACCCATTTTGCCGATTTTCGTTTGGTATAGTCCATGGATTTTTTGGTGATTTGGAATTCTGACCTCATTTTTGCCAAAATTTTACCTGGACGTCCGTTAAGACCTTACCTATGGAGCCAGTTGGCCCACACAGCCAAAACGGCCCATTTTCAAGGTCAAACGATCCCCAGAGCATGTAAACCCCCTTCTTTTACCGATTTTCATGTCCTATAGCTCATCACCTTTTTTGGTGATCCGGAATTCCGACTTCATTTATGCCAAAATTTAACCTGGACGTCCGTTAAGACTTTATCCATGGATCCAATTGGCCCTTACAGTCTAAACGACACATTATCAAGGTCAAACACTCTACAGAACAGGTAAACTCCTATTTTGCCGATTTTCGTGTGCTATAGTCAATGGATTTTTTGGTGAAACAGAATTTCGACCTCATTTTTACCAAATTATACCTGGACGTCCGTTAAGACCTTACCTATGGAGCCAGTTGTCCCTCACAGCCAAAACTGCCAATTTTCAAGGCGAAACAATCCCCGGAGCAGGTAAACCCTTTATTTTGCCGATTTTTGTGTGCTATAGTCCATGGATTTTTTGGTGATCCGGAACTGCGGACTAATTTTTGCCAAAATTTTACCTGGACATCCAATAAGACCTTACCTATGGAGCCAGTTGGCCATCACAGCCAAAACGGCCCATTTTCAAGGTCAAACGATCCCCAGAGCATGTAAACCCCCTATTTTACCGATATTCATGTCCTATAGCTCAACATATTTTTTGGTGATCCAGAATTCCGACCTCATTTTTTCAAAAATTTTACCTGGACGTCCGTTAAGACCTTACCTATGGAGGCAGGTGGCCTAACGGTCGATTTTCAAGGTCACACGATCCCAGGAGAAGGTAAACATCTCATTTTGCCAATTTTCGTGTGCTATAGTCCATGGATTTTTTGGTGATCCGTAATTCCGACCTCATTTTTACCAAAATTTTACCTGGACATCCGTCAATACCTAACCTATGGAGCCATTTGGACCTCACGGCCAAAACGGGCCATTTTCAAGGTCAAACGATCCCCGGAGCAGGTAAACCTTCCATTTTGCCAATTTTCGTGTGCTATAGTTCATGGATTTTTTTGTCCGAATTTCGACCTCATTTTTTCCAAAATATTACATGGACGCCCGTTAAGACCTTACCTATGGAACTAGTTAGTTCTCACGGCCAAACTGGCCCATTTTCAAGGTCAAACGATGCCCGGAGCAGGTAAACCCCTCATTTTGCCGATTTTCGTGTGCTAAAATCCATGGATTTTTTGGTGATTTGGAATTCTGACCTCATTTTTGCCAAAATTTTCTCTGGACGTCCTTTAAGACCTTACCTATGGAGCCAGTTGTCCCTCACGGCCAAAACTGCCCATTTTAAAGGTCAAACGATCCCCAGAGCAGGTAAACCTCCTGTTTTATCGATTTTCATGTGCTATAAGTCACCATCTTTTTTGGTGATACAGAATTCCGACCTTATTTTTGCGAAAAATTTACTTGGACGTCCATTAAAACGTTACCTACGGAGCCAGTTGGCCCTCATGGCAAAAATGTCCCATTTTCTAGATCAAACGATCCCCGGAGCAGATAAACCCCCCATTTTGCCGATTTTTATGTGCTATAGTCCACAGATATTTGGGTGATCTGGAATTCCGACCTCATTTTTGCCAAAATTTTACCTGGACGTCCGTTAACACCTTACTAACGGAGCCAGTTGGCCCTCACGGCCAAAATGGCCCATTTTCAAGGTCAAACGATTCCCGGAGCAGGTAAAACCCCCATTTTTCTGATTTTCGTGTGCTATAGTCCATGGATTTTTTGGTGATCTGGAATTCCGACCTCATTTTTGCCAAAATTTTACCTGGACGTCCGTTAAGACCTTACCTACGGAGCCAGTTGGCCCTTACGGCCAAAATGGCCCATTTTCAAAGTTAAACGATTTCCGGAGCAAGTAAACCCCCCATTTTTCTAATTTTCGTGTGCTATAGTCCATTGATTTTTTGGTGATTCGAAATTCCGACCTCATTTTTACCAAAATTTTACCTGGACATCCGTTAATACCTTACATATGGAGCCAATTGGCCCTTATAGCCTAAAGGACACATTATCAAGGTCAAACGATCTACAGAGCAGGTAAACCCCCTATTTTGCCGATTTTCGTGGTCTATAGTTAATGGATTTTTTGGTGAAATATAATTTCGACCTCATTTTAGTCAAAATTATACCTGGACGTCCGTTAAGACCTTACCTATGGAGCCAGTTGTCCCTCACGGCCAAAACTACCAATTTTCAAGGTCAAACAATCTCGGGAGCAGGTAAACCCCTATTTTGCCGATTTTTGTGTGCTATAGTCCATGGATTTTTTGGTGATCCAGAATTCCGAACTAATTTTTGCCAAAATTTTATTCGGACATCCAATAAGACCTTACCTATGGAACCAGTTGGCCATCACAGCAAAAACGACCAATTTTCAAGGTCAAACGATCATAGGGCATGTAAACCCCATATTTTACCGATTTTCATGTCCTATAGTTCACCATCTTTTTTGGTGATTCAGAATTCCGACCTCATTTTTGCCAAAATTTTACATGGACGTCCGTTAAGACCTTATATACGGAGGCAGGTGGCCTAACGGTCGATTTTCAAGGTCAAACGATCCACAGAGCAGGTAAACCCCCCATTTTGCCAATTTTCGTGTGCTATAGTTCACCATTTTTTTGGTGATCCGGAATTCCAACCTCATTTTTGCCTAAATTTTACGTGGACGTCCGTTAAGACCTTACCTATGGAGCCAAATGGCCCTCACGAACAAAACAGCCCATTTTCAAGGTCAAACGATCACCTGAGCAGGTAAACCCCCCATTTTGCCAATTTTTGTGTGCTATAGTCCATGGATTTTTTGGTCCGAATTTCGACCCCATTTTGCCAAAATTTTACCTAGACACCCGTTAAGACGTTACCTACGGAACCAGTTGGTTCTCAATTCCAAACTGGTTCTTTTTCAAGGTCAAACGATTCCCGGAGCAGGTAAACCCCCATTTTGCCGATTTTCGTGTGCTATAATCCATGGATTTTTTGGTGATTTGGAATTCTGACCTCATTTTTGCCAAAATTTTACCTGGACGTCCGTTAAGACCTTACCTATGGAGCCAGTTGGCCCTTACAGCCAAAACGGCCCATTTTCAAGGTCAAACGATCCCCAGAGCATGTAAACCCCCTTCTTTTACCGATTTTCATGTCCTATAGCTCATCACCTTTTTTGGTGATCCGGAATTCCGACTTCATTTATGCCAAAATTTAACCTGGACGTCCGTTAAGACCGAACCTATGGAGCCAATTGGGCCTCACGGCCAAAACGGCCCATTTTCAAGGTCAAACGATCTCCGGAAAAGGTAAACCCCCATTTTGCCAATTTTCGTGTGCTATAGTCCATGGATTTTTTGTTGATCCAGAATTTCAACCTCATTTTTGCCAAAATTTTACCTGGACGTCAGTTATGACCTTACCTATGTAGCCAATTGTCCCTCACAGCCTAAACGACCCATTTTCATGGTCAAACGATCCCCATAGCAGGTAAACCCCCTCTTTTACCGATTTTCATGTGCTATAGTTCTCCATCTTTTTTGGTGATCCGGAATTCCGACCTCATTTTTAAAAATATTTTCCCTTGATGTCCGTTAAGAAATTACCTATGTAACCAGTTGGCCTCACGGAGAAAACGGCCAGTTTTCAAGGTAAAACGATCCCCGGAGTAGGTTAACCCCCCATTTTTGTTAATTTTCGTGTGCTATAATCCATGGATTTTTTGGTGATTTGGAATTCTGACCTCATTTTTGCCAAAATTTTCTCTGGACGTCCTTTAAGACCTTACCTATGGAGCCAGTTGTCCCTCACGGCCAAAACTGCCCATTTTAAAGGTCAAACGATCCCCAGAGCAGGTAAACCTCCTGTTTTACCGATTTTCATGTGCTATAAGTCACCATCTTTTTTGGTGATACAGAATTCCGACCTTATTTTTGCGAAAAATTTACTTGGACGTCCATTAAAATGTTACCTACGGAGCCAGTTGGCCCTCATGGCAAAAATATCCCATTTTCTAGATCAAACGATCCCCGGAGCAGATAAACCCCCCATTTTGCCGATTTTTATGTGCTATAGTCCACGGATATTTGGGTGATCTGGAATTCCGACCTCATTTTTGCCAAAATTTTACCTGGACACCTGTTAAGACCTTACCTACGGAACTAGTTGGTTCTCACGGCCAAATTGGCCCCTTTTCAAGGTCAAACGATGCCCGGAGCAGGTAAACACCCTATTTTGCCGATTTTCGTGTGCTATAATCCATGGATTTTTTGGTGATTTGGAATTTCGACCTCATTTTTCCCAAAATTTTACCTGGACGTCAGTTAAGACCTTACCTATGGAGCCAGTTGGCCCTCGCGGCCAAAACTGCCCATTCTAAAGGTAATATGATCCCCAGAGCAGGTAAACTCCCTCTTTTACCAATTTTCATGTGCTATAGTCATTGGATTTTTTGGTGAAATGGAATTTCGACCTCATTTTGGCCAAAATTTTACCTGGACGTCCGTTAAGACCTTACTTATGGAGCAAGTTGTCCCTCACGGCCAAAACTGCCAAATTTCAAGGTCAAACGATCCCCAGAGCAGGTAAACCCCTATTTTACCGATTTTAATGTGCTCTAAGTCACCATCTTTTTTGGTGATCCAAAATTCCGACCTCATTTTTACAAAAAATTTACCTAGACGTCCGTTAAGACCTTACCTATGGAGCCAGTTGGCCCTCACAGCCAAAATGTCCCATTTTCAAGGTCAAACGATCCCCGGAGCAGGTAAACTCTCTATTTTGCCAATTTTCGTGTGCTATGGACCATGAATTTTTTGTTGATCCGGAATTTCGACCTCAATTTTGCCAAAATTTTACCTGGACATCCGTTAAGATCTTACCTATGGAGTGAGTCGCCCTTCACGGCAAAAACGGTCCATTTTCAAGGCCAAAATATCCCTGGAGCAGGTAAACCCCCTATTATGCCGATTTTTGTGTGCTATAGTCCATGGATTTTTTGGAGATTCGGAATTCCGACCTAATTTTTGCGAAAATTTTACCCGGACGTTTGTTAAGATCTTACCTATGGAGCCAGTTGGCCCTCACGGCCAAAATGGCCAATTTTCAAGGTCAAACGATCCCCGGAGCAGGTAAACCCCCCATTTTGCCAATTTTCATGTGCTATTGTCAATGGATTTTTTGGTGATCCGGAATTCCAACCTTAATTTTGCCAAAATTTTACCTAGACGTCCGTTAAGACCTTACCTACGGAGCCAGTTGGCCCTCACGGCCAAATGGCCCATTTTAAAGGTCAAACGATCCCCGGAGCAGGTAAACCCCCCATTTTGCCAATTTTCATGTGCTATTGTCCATGGATTTTTTGGTGATCCAAAATTCCAACCTCAATTTTGCCAAAATTTTACCTAGACTGCCGTTAAGACCTTACCAACGGAGCCAGTTGGCCCTCACGGCCAAAATGGCCCATTTTCAAGGTCAAACGATCCTCGGAGCAGGTAAACCCCCATTTTGCCAATTTTCTTGTGCTATAGTCCATGGATTTTTTGGTGATCAGGAATTCCAACCTCAATTTTGACAAAATTTTACCTAGACGTCCGTTCAGAGCTTACCTACGGAGCCAGTTGACCCTCGCGGCTAAAACTGTCCATTTTAAAGGTCAAACGATCCCCAGAGCAGGTAAACACCCTCTTTTACCAATTTTCATGTGCTATAAGTCACCATCTTTTTTGGTGATCCAGAATTCCGACCTCATTTTTGCCCAAATTTTACCTGGACGTCCGTTAGGACCTTACCTACGTAGCCAGTTGGCCCTCATGGCCAAAATGTCCCATTTTCAAGGTCAAACGATCCGCGGAAAAGTTAAACCCCCCATTTTGCCGATTTTCGTGTGCTATAGTCCATGGATTTTCTGCTTATCCGGAATTCCGACCTCAATTTTGCCAAAATTTTACCTGGACGTCCGTTAAGACCTTACCTATGGAGCGAGTCGGCCCTCACGGCCAAAACAGTCCATTTTCAAGGTCAAAATATCCCCGGAGCAGGTAAACCCTCCATTTTGCCAATTTTCGTGTGCTATTGTCCATGGATTTTTTGGTGATTCAGAATTCCGACCTCATTTTTACCAATATTTTACCTGGACGTCCGCTAAGACCTTATCTATGGAGCCAGTTGGCCCTCACGATCAAAACAGCCCATTTTCAAGGTCAAACGATCCCCGGAGCAGGTACACCTCCCCATTTTGCCAATTTTCGTGTGCTCTAGTCCATGGATTTTTTGGTGATCCAGAATTTCGACCTCGTTTTTGCAAAAATTTTACTTGGACGTCCGTTAAGAACTTACCTATAGAGACAGTTGGCCCTCATGGGAAAAACGGGCCTATTTTAAAGGTCAAACGATCCACATAGCAGGTTAATCAGTCTTTTATCGATATTCATGTGCTATAAATAAGTCACCATCTTTTTTGGTGATCCAGAATTCCGACCTCATTTTTGCCAAAATTTTACGTGGATGTCCGTTAAGACCTTACGTAGCGGAGCCAGTTGGCCCTCACAGCCAAAATGGCCCATTTTCAAGGTCAAACGATCCCCGGAGCAGGTAAACCCCCATTTTGCCAATTTTCTTGTGCTATAGTCCATGGATTTTTTGGTGATCAGGAATTCCAACCTCAATTTTGACAAAATTTTACCTAGACGTCCGTTAAGAGCTTACCTACGGAGCCAGTTGACCCTCGCGGCCAAAACTGTCCATTTTAAAGGTCAAACGATCCCCAGAGCAGGTAAACACCTTCTTTTACCGATTTTCATGTGCTATAAGTCACCATCTTTTTTGGTGATCCAGAATTCCGACCTCATTTTTGCCAAAAATTTACCTGGATGTCCGTTAGGACCTTACCTACGGAGCCAGTTGGAACTGGCCCTCACAGCCAAAATGTCCCATTTTCAAGGTCAAACGATCCTCGGAAAAGGTAAACCCCCCACTTTGCCAATTTTCGTGTGTTACAGTCCATGGATTTTTTGGTGATTCGGAATTCCGACCTCAAATTTGCCAAAATTTTACCTCGACATCCGTTAAGACCTTACCTATGGATCGAGTCGGCCCTCACGGCAAAAACAGTCCATTTTCAAAGTCAAAATATCCTAGGAGCAGGTAAACCCCCCATTTTGCCGATTTTCGTGTGCTATAGTCCATGGATTTTTTTGTGATTAGGAATTCCGACCTCATTTTTGCCAAAATTTTACTTGAACGTCCGTTAAGACCTTATCTATGGAGCCAGTTGGCCCTCACGGCCAAAACGGCCCATTTTCAAGGATAAACGATCCCCGGAGCAGGTAAACCTACCCATTTTACCGATTTTCGTGTGCTATAGTCCATGGATTTTTTGGTGATCCGGAATTTCGACCTCATTTTTGCAAAAATTTTACCTGGACATCCGTTAAGACCTTACCTATGGAGCCAGTTGGCCCTCACTGCCAAAACAACCCATTTTCAAGGTCAAACAATCCCCGGAGCAGGTAAACCCCCATTTTGCCGATTTTCATGTGCTATAGTCCGTTGATATTTTGGTGATCCAGAATTCCGACCTCATTTTTGAAATTTTTTTACCTGGACGTCCGTTAAGACCTTACATGTGGAGCAGGTTGGCCTTCACGGCCAAAACGGCTCATTTTCAAAGTCAAACGATCCCCGGAGCAGGTAAACCCCCTATTTTTCTAATTTTTGTGTGCTATAGTTCACCATCTTTTTTGGTGATTCAGAATTCCGACCACAGTTTTTCTAAAATTTTGCCTGGACATTCGTTAAGACCTTACCTATGGAGCCAGTAGGACCTCACGGCCAAAACAGCCCATTTTAAAGGTCAAACGATCCCCAGAGCAGGTAAACACCCATTTTGCCGATTTTCGTCTGCTATAGTCCATAGATTTTTTGTTGAACCGGAATTCCGACCTTATTTTTGCAAATATTTTACCTGGACGTCCTTTAAGACTTAACCTACAGAGCCAGTTTGCCCTCATGGCCAAAATGGCCCATTTTCAAGGTCAAACGATCCCCGGAGCAAGTAAACCCCCATTTTGCCAATTTTCGTGTGTTATAGTCCTTGGATTTTTTGGTGATTCAGAATTCCGACCTAATTTTTGCCAAAAATTTACCTGTACGTCCGTTAAGACCTTACCTATGGTACCAGTTTGCCCTCACGGCCAAAACGGCCCATTTTCAAGATCGAACGATCCCCGAACAAGGTAAATCCCCCATTTTCCCGATTTTTGTATGCTATAGTCCATGGATTTTTTGTTAATCCGTAATTTCGACCTCATTTTTACCAAAATTTTACCTGGACATCCGTTAATACCTTACCTATAGAGCCAGTTGGCCCTCACAGCCAAAACGGCCCATTTTCAAGGTCAAACAATCCCCAGAGCATGTAAACCCCCTTTTTTACCGATTTTCATGTCCTATAAATCACCACCTTTTTTGGTGATCCAGAATTCCGACATCATTTTTGCAAAACTTTTACCTAGACGTCCGTTAAGACCTTACCAATGGAGCCAGTTGGCCATCACGGCCAAAACGGCCCATTTTCACGGTCAAATGATACCAGGGAAGGTAAACCTCCTCTTTTACCGATTTTCATGTGCTATATAGTTTACCATCTTTTTTGGTGATCCAGAATTCCGACCTCATTTTAGCCAAAATTTTACCTGGACATCCGTTAAGACCTTACCTACGGAGCCAGTTTGCCCTCACGGCCAAAATGGCCCATTTTCAAGGTCAAACGATCCCCGGAGCAGGTAAACCCCCATTTTGCCAATTTTCGTGTGCTATAAGTCCATGGATTTTTTGGTGATTCAGAATTCCGACCTCATTTTTGCCAAAATTTTACCTGGACGTCCGTTAAGACCTTACCTATGGAGCCAGTTGGCCCTCACGGCCAAAACGGCCCATTTTCAAATTCAAACATTCCCCGGAGCAAGTAAACACCCATTTTGCCGATTTTCGTGTGCTATAGTCCATGGATTTTTTGTTGATCTGGAATCTCGACCTCATTTTTGCCAAAATTTTACCTGGACGTTTGTTAAGACCTTACCTATGGAGCCAGTTGGACCTCACGGCCAAAATGAACAATATTCAAGGTCAAACGATTCCCGGAGCTACTAAACCCCCCATTTTGCCAATTTTCGTGTGCTATAGTCCTTGGATTTTTTGGTGATTCGGAATTCAGACCTCATTTTTGCCAAAATTATACCTGGACGTTTGTTAAGATCTTACCTATGGAGCCAGTTGGCCCTCACGGCCAAAATGGCCCACATTCAAGGTCAAACGATCCCCGGAGCAGGTAAACCCCCCATTTTGCCAATTTTCGTGTCCTATAGTCCATGGATTTTTTTGTTGATCCGTAATTCCGACCTTATTTTTGCCAAAATTTTATCTGGACATCCATTAATACCTTACCTATGGAGCCAGTTGGACCTCACAGCCAAAACGACCCATTTTCAAGGTCAAACGATCCCCAAAGCATGTAAACGCCCTCTTTTACTGATTTTCATGTCCTATAGATCATCACCTTTTTTGGTGATCCGAAATTCCGACCTCATTTATGCCAAAATTTTACCTGGACGTCTGTTAAGACCTTACCGATGGAGCCAGGTGGCCCTCACGGCCAAAACGGCCCATTTTCAAGGTCAAACGATCCCCGAAGAAGGTAAACTCCCATTTTGCCGATTTTCGTGTGCTATAGTCCGTGGATTTTTTGTTGATCTAGAATTCCGACCCCATTTTTGCCAAAATTTTACCTGGACGTCCGTTAAGACCTTACATATGAAGCTAGTTGGCCCTTACAGCCTAAACGATACATTATCAAGGTCAAACGATCTACAGAGCAGGTAAGCCCCCTATTTTGCTGATTTTCGTGTGCTATAGTCCATGGATTGTTTGGTGAAACATAATTTCCACCTCATTTTTGCCAAAATTATACCTGGACGTCTGTTAAGACCTTACCTATGGAGCCAGTTGTCCCTCACGGCCTAAACTGCCAATTTTGAAGGTAAAAAAATTCCCGTAGCAAGTAAACCCCCTATTTTGCCGATTTTCGTGTGGTATAATCCATGGATTTTTTGGTGATCCAGAATTCCGAACTCATTTTTGCCAAAATTTTACCTGGACATCCAATAAGACCTTACATGTGGAGCCAGTTGGCCATCACAGCCAAAACAACCCATTTTCAAGATCAAACGATCCCCAGAGCATGTAAACCCCCCTTTAACCGATTTTCATGTCCTATAGTTCACCATCTTTTTTTGTGATCCGGATTTTGACCTCATTTTTTCCAAAATTTTACCTGGACGTCCGTTAAGACCTTACCTATAGAGCCATTTGGACTTCACGGCCAAAACGGCCCATTTTCAAGGTCAAACGATCCCCGGAGCAGGTAAACCTCCCATTTTGCCGATTTTCGTGTGCTATAGGCCATGGATTTTTTGGTGATCCGAATTTCATCCTCATTTTTACCAAAATTTAGGTGGACCCCCGTTAAGACCTTACCTACGGAGCTAGTTGGTTCTCACGGCCAAAATGGCCCATTTTCATGGTCAATCGATGCCCGGAGCAGGTAAACCCCACATTTTTACCGATTTTCGTGTGCTATAGTCCATGGATTTTTTGGTGATCCAGAATTCCGACCCCATTTTTGCCAAAATTTTACTTGGACGTCCATTAAGACCTTACATATGAAGCCAGTTGGCCCTTACAGCCTAAACGACACATTATCAAGGTCAAACGATCTACAGAGCAGGTAAACCCTCTATTTTGCCAATTTTCGTGTGCTATAGTCCATGGATTATTTGGTGAAACAGAATTTCCACCTAATTTTTGCCAAAATTATACCTGGACGTCCGTTAAGACCTTACCTATAGAGCCAGTTGTCCCTCACGGCCTAAACTGCCAATTTTCAAGGTAAAAACATCCCCGGAGCAGGTAAACCCCCTATTTTGCCGATTTTCGTGTGGTATAGTCAATGGAGTTTTTGGTGATCCGGATTTCCGAACTCATTTTATCCAAACTTTTATCTGGACATCCAATAAGACCTTACCTATGGAGCCAGTTGGCCATCACAGCCAAAACAACCCATTTTCAAGGTCAAACAATCCCCAGAGCATGTAAACCCCCCTCTTTTACCGATTTTCATGTCCTATAGATCACCACCTTTTTTGGTGATCCAGAATTCCGACCTCATTTTTCCAAAACTTTTACCTAGACGTCCGTTAAGACCTTACCAATAGAGCCAGTTGGCCATCACGGCCAAAACGGCCCATTTTCACGGTCAAACGATCCCAGAGCAGGTAAACTCCTCTTTTACCGATTTTCATGTGCTATATAGTTTACCATCTTTTTTGGTGATCCAGAATTCCGACCTCATTATTGCCAAAATTTTACCTGGATATCCGTTAAGACCTTACCTACGGAGCCAGTGTGCCCTCACGGCCAAAATGGCCCATTTTTAAGGTCAAACGATCCCCGGAGCAGGTAAACCCCCCATTTTGCCGATTTTAGTGTGCTATAGTGCATGAATTTTTTGGTGATTCAGAATTCCGACCTTATTTTTGCCAAAACTTTGCCTAGACGTCCGTTAAGACCTTACCTATGGAGCCAGTTGGCCCTCAAGGCCAAAACGGTCCATTTTCAAGTTCAAACGTTCACCGGAGCAGGTAAACCCCCTATTTTGTCTATTTTCGTGTGCTATAGTCCATGGATTTTTTGTTGATCCAAAATTCTGACCTCATTTTTACAACAATTTTACCTGGACATTCATTAAGACCTTACCTAGGGAGCCAGTAGGTCCTCAAGGCCAAATCAACCCATTTCCAAGGTCAAACAATCCCCTGAGCAGGTAAACCCACTCTTTTACCGATTTTCATGTGCTATAGTTCACCATCTTTTTTGTTGATCCGGAATTTTGACCTCATTTTTGCCAAAATTTTACCTGGACGTCCGTTAAGACCTTACCTATGGAACCAGTTGGCCTTCACGGCCAAAACGGCCCATTTTCAAGGTCAAACGATCCCCGGAGCAGGTAAACCCCCTATTTTCCCGATTTTCTTATGCTATTGTCCAAGGATTTTTTGGTGATTCAGAATTCCGACCTCATATTTGCAAAAAATTTACCTGGACTTCCGTTAAGAGCTTACCTGTGGAGCCAGTTGGCCCTCACGGCCAAAACAGTCCATTTTAAAGGTCAAGCGATCCCAGAGCAGTTAAATCCCCCCTAATTTACCGATTTTCGTATGTTATATACATGGATTTTTGGTGATCTGAAATTTTGACCTCATTTTTACAACAATTTTACCTGGGTCTTCGTTAAGACCTTACCTAGGGAGAAAGTTGACCCTCACGGCCAAAGCAACCCATTTCCAAGGTCAAACGATTCCCGGAGCAGGTAAACTCTCCATTTTCCCAATTTTCGTGTGTTATTGTCCGTGGATTTTTTGGTGATCAAGAATTCTGACATCATTTTTGCAAAAAATTTATCTGGACTTCGGTTAAGACCTTACCTATGGAGCCAGTTGTCCCTCACAGCCAAAACGGCCTATTTTCAAGGTTAAACGATCCCCGGAGCTGGTAAACCCCCATTTTGTTGATTTTCGTGTGCTATAGACCATGTATTTTTTGGTGATCCAGAATTCCGACCTCATTTTTGCTAAAATTATACATGGACGTTCGTTAAGACCTTACCAATGGAGCCAATTGGCCATCACGGCCAAAACGGCCCATTTACAAGGTCAAACGATCCCCAGAGCAGGTAAACCCCCCTCTTTTACCGATTTTCATGTGCTATAGTTCGCCATCTTTTTTGATGATCCAAAATTCCGACCTCATTTTTTCAAAAATTTAACCTGGACGTACGTTAACACCTTACCTACGGAGCCAATTGGCCCTCACAGCCAAAATTGCCCATTGACAAGGTCAAACGATCCCCGGAGCAGGTAAACGCGCCATTTTGCCGATTTTCGTGTGCTATAGTGCATGAATTTTTTGGTGATTCGGAATTCCGACCTCATTTTTGCCAAAACTTTACCTGGACGTCCGTTAAGACCTTACTTATTGAGCCAGTTGGCCCTCAAGGCCAAAACGACCCATTTTCAAATTCAAACGTTCACCAGAGCAGGTAAACCCCACTCTTTTACCGATTTTCATGTCCTATAATTCACCATCTTTTTCGGTGATCCAGAATTCCGACTTTATTTTTGCCAAAATTTTACTTGGACGTCCGTTAAGACCTTACCTATGGAGCCAGTTGGCCCTCACGGCCAAAACGGACCATTTTCAATGTCAAACGATCCTCGGAGCAGGTAAACCTCCATTTTCCCGATTTTCGTGTGCTATTGTCCAAGGATTTTTTGGTGATCCAGAATTCTGACCTCATTTTTGCAAAAAAAATTACCTGGACGTCGGTTAAGAGCTTACCTATGGAGCGAGTTGGCCCTCACGGCCAAAACGGCCCATTTTCAAGGTCAAACGATCTCTGGAGCAGGTAAACCCCCATTTTCCCAATTTTCGTGTGTTATTGTCCAAGGATTTTTTGGTGATCCAGCATGCTGACCTCATTTTTGCAAAAATTTACCTAGACGTCGGTTAAGAGCTTACCTATGGAGCCAGTTGGCCCTCACGGCCAAAACGGCCCATTCTTAAGGTCAAACGATCCCCAGAGCAGGTAAACCCCTTCTTTTGCCGATTTTCATGTGCTATAGTTCACCATCTTTTTTTGTTATCCAGAATTCCGACATCATTTTTGCAAAAAAAATTCCTGGACATCCGTTAAGACCTTACCTATGGACCCAGTTGGCCATCACGGCCAAAACAGCCCATTTTCAAGGTCAAACGATCCCCGGAGAAGGTAAACCCCCATTTTACCAATTTTCGTGTGCTATAGTCCATGGATTTTTGGGAGATCCGGAATTTCGACCTCATTTTTTCCAAAATTTTACCTGGACGTCCGTTAAGACCTTATCTATGGAGCCAATTGGCCCTCACGGCCCATTTTCAATGTCAAACGATCCCTGGAGCAGGTAAACCCCCCATTTTGTTGATTTTCATGTGCTATAGTTCACCATCTTTTTTGTCGATTCGGAATTCAGACCACATTTTTACCAAAATTTTACCTGGGCTTCCGTTAAGACCTTACCCATGAAGCCAGTTGCCCCTAACGACCAAACTGGCACATTTTCAAGGTCAAATGATCCCCAGAGCCGGTAAACCCCTCTTTTGCCGATTTTCATGTGCGATAGTTCATTGATTTTTTTGTGATCTAGAATTCCGACCTCTTTTTTGCTAAAATTTTACCTGGACGTCCGTTAAGACCTTACTTATGGAGCCAGTTGGCCCTCAAAGCCAAAACGGCCCATTTTCAAGTTCAAACGTTCACCGGAGCAGGTAAACCCCCCCATATTGCTGATTTTCGTGTGCTATAGTCCATGGAATTTTGGTGATCCAGATTCCGACCTCATTTTTGCAAAAAAATTACCTGGACGTCCGTTAACACCTTACTTATGGAGCCAGTTGACCCTCACGGCGAAAACGGCCCATTTTCAAGGTCAAACGATCCCCGGAGCAGGTAAACCCCCCATTTTGCCAATTTTCATGTGCTATAGTCCATGGATATTTTGGTGATCCAGAATTCCGACCTCATTTTTGCAAAAAAATTTACCTGGACGTCCGTTAAGACCTTACCTATGGAGGCAGTTGGCCCTCACGGCCAAAACGGCCCATTTTCAATGTCAAACGATCCCAGGAGCAGGTAAACCCCCCATTTTGCCAATTTTCATGTGCTATAGTTCACCATCTTTTTTGGTGATTCGGAATTTCGACCACATTTTTACCAAAATTTTACCTGGGCATCCGTTAAGACTTTACCTATGAAGTCAGTTTCCCCTCACGGCTAAAACGGCCCATTTTCATGGTCAAACGATCCCCAGAGCCGGTTAACCCCCCTTTTTCCGATTTTCATGTGCTATAGTTCATTGATTTTTTGTGATCTAGAATTCCGACCTCATTTTTGCCAAAATTTTACTTGGAAGTCCGTTAAGACCTTACCTATGGAACCAGTTGGCCCTCACGGCCAAAACAGCCCATTTTTAAGGTCAACCGATCCACCGAGCAAGTAAACCCTCAATTTTCCTGAATTTCGTGTGCTATTGTCCATGGATTTATTGGTGATCCGGAATTTTGACCTCAGTTTAGCAAAAGTTTTACCTGGACGTCGGTTAAGACCTTACCTATGCAGCCAGTTGGCCCTCACGACAAAAACGACCCATTTTTAAGGTCAAACGATCCCCAGAGTAGGTAAACCCCCTCTTTTGCCGATTTTCATGTGCTATAGTTCACCATCTTTTTTCGTTATCTGGAATTCCGACCTCATTTTTTCCAAAATTTTACGTG
>JAJOOO010012693.1:0-11935 GCA_029582685.1 Solanum piurae
TTAAAACTTGGGGAGTTTATGGGAACTCCGTATTTCTTTTAGTCATTTAAACCTGCTTCCGTATCTTTAAATGCCTTAGTTTTCATAAAATTTATTTGGTTGGGTTGTAGTAATGGTTCTCTCATCGGAGGGTTTGTGTGGGTGCCAAACGGTCTGGATCGTGACAAAAATATCTATTATATTTTCACTAAAACAACCAACAAAAACATTCATCACTATTCTACACCATAATATATACATCGTCACAACTCAAGACACCATATTAATATAGACAAGAAATCACAAAAACCACCAACATAAACATTTAATATCATAAAAACAACACCTCCACAATTCATTCAGACAATATTAATTAATTAATAGACAAATAATTAATATGTTCTCTCGAAGAAGTTGAAAATAAAAAATGAGATAGGGCTCTTTCAGGAATCATCATCATAGAGATTTTTTCTTATAATCAAACACTAAATTTATCTCGAATTATAGATGAATTAGAAAAAAGCCAGAGTAAAGATTGAAAAAACTATGTTTCTTATCAGGAAAGAAATGAATGTTTTACCTAGGAACTAACTAATGATAAATATAAGAGAAAATAAAGGTTTTTACCTAGATGGTAATAACAATAATAGAGGTGAGAGACAACCTACAATAAATAATCTAATTTAATTTAATAGAAAACTAAGAGTGAGATAATAATAATTATTTTTTAAAATGAAATTTATAACATAATATTTGTGTTTGAAATTTTAAAAGTAAATACAATAGTTATCAATCCCAAAATATTAGCACACTAGCCCCAAAATAGGGGGATCACGATATAATATAAGGAAGAAAAATAAAATAATATTTGAAAAAAATATAATGTGTGTATTAGAAACGGTAATTGGAGAGATAAAAGTAAGAAAAATTAATATCATAATTATCATCCCAATAATTAGGGACATAATCCCAACAGGAGGAGAGAAGAAAATAAAAAATTAATTAATTAATTAATTAAATTCAAAAATTAATTATTCTACTATGTTTGTAATTTAAAAACTATGTTTGTAATTAAATAGAAATATGTGCATATATTGTTAATTAAAGTCTTAAGTAGTATATTATTGTAATTTTTACTTCATCATTATTTCCAATTGGATTATGAAAAGAACAAAGAAATTATGAATTTACTCTAACATGAAATTAATTCAAAAATATTCTAGAGACGTTATGGTGGTTGATTCATGACTAGTATCATGAGTTACTATTTAATATTTAACTTATTAAATAGTTAAACATTTTAATTTGATATAGGGGTAAAACAATAATCTATCTTTTGCCTATCATTCTTTCAACTTTTAAGTGATATTACTTTTACGAAGGAATACAAACTTCTTAAAAATCGCAAAAATAGTATAAAAAAATCTTTAATTGTTGAAGGAATAAATTCAAGTTCCTAAATATAATGAAGGTAAACACTAAATATCTATTTAGCAAACAAAGAAACCATATCCAATAGTTATCATGAAAAATAGAAGCAACAAAGTTGATTTCAGCTATTAATAGTCGTATAAATCATAACTTAGTTTTTCTCTTTATTTGTAAACTAGAAAACTTTTATGTGCTTCACGCGGTATAGTAATAATTTAGAATGAACTTTTTATCAATTAAGTAGAAATAAAGAATCAAATTTTATTTTGATTAGAGTTGAGACTTTTTTTCCTCTTAAACAATTATTTATTTCCCTTTTAGTTCTAACATTTATGTGTTATAGTTATGGGTATGCATAATTTATTTCCTTTTTATTCTAACACTAGAGAACTTATCCGTGCTTCGCGCGGTTGTAGAAAACGGTAAGATATCAATTACTTCTTTCGTCCATTTTTATTTGCCTACTGTACTAAAAATAGATGTCAAACAATACTTATCTAATTTGAAAATCAATAAATTATTTATCTATTTGTTTCTATTTTACCTTACTATTAGATACTATTCAATATTTAATATATTTTCCAAAGCATTAAATTTAATATATTTAAATTGTAATATAATATTACCCTATTATTTATTGTTTCTTAAGGCATTTGTTTAATAATGGATAACTACCGTAGAATTTAGCTCATCTTTTTATAATCGCCAAAAACTTGAAATTGTTTAAACTCCCTCTAACTTCTGAAATATGTTACTTACACCCCTGGGAGGTTTACTTCATCAAGTTTCACCGCGAATTAATTAGTGGTGTTTGTTTAGACACTTTAGAGGGGGAAATGACATTATTTTGATATAATCTGGACATAAAATATTTTGTTAGTAGTTAGCAGACTTCGCCAACGAAGCATAAGTTATTATTTTGACAAAAAAAACGTATAAAATACAAAATAAAATAAAAATCATAGAAAGAAAATGTAAAAAAGTGCACTAAGTTTTTTACGATCTTAATCATTAAAAATAGAAGGAAACAATACGAAATCAATGCACAATCTTGCGAGCTCTTGTCGATTTCCACTCCCACAAATTGATCATCATTCAATAGCCTTCATCTTATTCTTCAAGTCAAACTAAAGCATGTAAACACCAAAAACATAACAACTTAAAGAGCTAATAATATGATCATTTCTACAAATTCTTACAGTGTCCTTATTTCTAGTACTACAATATGAAATATCAAATAATGTCATGTCTATTAATTATTTTAGGGTTTATGATAATAAAAATGTGAGAGTAATGAAAATAAAGATCATTAAATTACATTAACCGCTTGTTTGGATGGTTGGCTTGTTTTGATTGTTAATCTAATTTTATTGTAATGTATCGTTAAACTAACCGTAATAACGAAAATTCTCATTATTCTATAAGAAATGAGTTCTTAACATTACACATTTAATATTACTAAGAGAATAAAATGTGTGAATTTTCAAAAAAAATAATGTAATATAGCATATAAAGTAGGAAACGGATGAGTCGATGTCCACTACGAAGATCTGTATGAAAGTTTTAATAAAGAAAATCTCCAATAAGAGAAAGATATCGTAAATTTAACCTCTGTGAAATTTCTCAAACATCATACTAAATCCCAATAAAATGTAAGCATATCTAAAAATAAAAATAATTTAATAGAAAAATATATTAGTAATTTCTTCAGAATCATCAATTATATATGTTTATAAGTACAAATAGTTACATCAATACATCTATTTTCAAGTTAATAAAATCATAACATTTATAAGTTCTTTAGCAATAATTTTCTTTAGTACTTATTTGTGAATGAATTATAAATTATTTTTTGGTCAAGGATGATTAGATTGCTTGAATTGTAAAATGATGTTTTTTTTGAATTTTACGTAAGTAATTATTATTTTATATTATTTTTCACTTTCCGAAGTTATGACGCTATAATGAATAGTGTAATTTTGATCAAATAAATAAACAATATATTTGTATTAAAATGAAACAAAAAGTAAGAGATAAAAAAAAAGTGCATACACCATCTTTCCTGAGGTTATCTCTATGCATTTTGAATGATCATAATTTTATTTTAATACCTTTCAAGCGTGACATGACCATTTCATCCTCAATAACATAAAATGTTGTATTCATTCAATAATTTTAACGTCTATATTTCTTCGACGCCATCTCTCGCTCCTCCCTTTTCTTGTCCTCTCTGTTATTAGATAAGACTTTAATATTGCTTTTCATTGAAAAATAAATAAAAGAGGAAAAAAGAGAGAAAAAAATTACATCAAAATTTGTTGTCATATTGAAGCTCTTTTACATATTGAAATTTAATTAATTTGTGTTACATAGATTCAATATTCCTTATGGGTCATTAAGAAATTAGGCATAGATTCAATATTCCTTAAGATTGGTCATCAATAAATTAGTTAGGCTCGCGTACATATAAATTTTTTAAATAACCTGTATTGCACAAATTCAATATTCCTCAAGATTGGTGATAAAAAAAATTAGTTAAATTTTGGTACATTTGAATTAGAAATGAAAAACATAAAATTCAAATTCAAAATTAATGATATTATAATCTATATACAGTTTTTAAAAGAAGTAATTGATCTTACCTTGATGAGAGCAAACCTATTTAAATATATATAGAGAAAAAAAATTATATCATACATGAGGAAAGAGAAAAAAAGATGAAAATAAAATTTACAAAGCATATTATTCACAAACGACAAAGTGGATTGTTGAACTTATATTTAAATTAAGAAGAGAGAATTGTTGAACTTATCAAATTTTAATGGAGATATTACAAAGAGAATGAAAGTGAAATCAATTTGTGCCAGAACGAATATGCCATTTTCAGTTTGTATTTGTAAGTAAAAACTGGCAGATTTTTTCTCATACATTAATACTCATAATGATGATATTTAATTTATCCAATCAAAAGAAAAAGAGAAGAAAACCAAAGTAACATAAGGAAAATGGAGAGATTCTAAGAAAGATTAATATTATATTAATAAGGAAAGAAACAAATGAGATATAATTCATCTAATTAAAATGAAAAACCTTTGTAACATAAAGAATATAGAGAGATTCTACGAAATTAATAGTATTTTATTGATAAGGAAAGGAATAAATGAAATAACGTTATTAGTTAACATATATGATTAGGAGGAGTGATTTCAATAAATGCTAATAATAATTAATAAGGAAATATATAGTTTTTCATGAAGGTTTTAGAATAGAAAATAAGCAAAAATTTCAAATTTCTGACAAAATAGCTAAATAGTCATTCTGGCCATTGAGGCATGCCACATCATCATTCTTACATTCACCTTTATATTATTATATAGATAGATTAATGCATTTATCTCTCCCTTTTTTATATTTATTCTCACTTTCCATATATATTCATCCTCATTTTCTTTAAAATGAATTTAATTTTTTATTTTATTTCGAAGGACAACAATTTACTTTTCCATTTCGAGATTTTCTTTTATATTTTTTTTCTTCAAATCAACTATTTTATCTTTGTTACATCTGATTAATTCATAAATCAAAAAGTAAGTCTTTGAGACTATAAAATCAAGGTACTTATTTTTATAATCTCAAAAATTAAAGCATCAAAAGAATTGTTATATTATTTTAAAAAATCATTTTAATTTTCTCTAGTAATTCTACTACCATCTTTTATAACATAACTTGATTTACACAATTCTGAACGTAAACAATGTTAGTGAAATATTTTACTCATGACATAAATGCTTACAATTTCCATAATAGTAACTTAATATTAATCATTCTTTAAAATTAAACTTAATAAACTTGAATGTTTATTGTCCCACAAATTTTATTGAGATGTCCTAAAATTAAAATAACAACTATACTTCGCCGATAATCCTAAAACCCTAGAGTATCATTCATTTTCTTTGCTTTCTAAGGTACTATATGCTTCTCTATCCTTTTTACATGAATCAAAATCTTTATAATTTGTGTTTGCTTTCTCATTTTATTTTTGTATTGCAGTGAAACAATGTGGGCTGTTATCAAAGTTCCAGTTTACATTAATGGAGGAGGAATTCGTTACAGTTCAAGCAGCAAAAATGGCTGCAATAGTTTTGTTCGAGGTCGAAAATATTCGGTGAAGATGCGTTCTACTCAAGGACAAAATGTTCAGGTTTCAGTTAAATCAAAAATCGAGCCACTCCCTATAATGGTAGCTTGCCTTCAATCTGCCTTGCCTTTTGCTATTATGTTGTTTTAATGTTTTTGCAATGATTTTAAATTACGGTAGCTAAAGCTGTTGTTAATTAATTTGTGGTTTTAGCAATGTTATATGAGAATACTGTTTCGTTTGGATTGGCTTTATTTTGATGAACAGGTGAATGGTTGTACTGGCAAAATGGGGAGGGCAGTTCTTGAAGCATCAATCGCTGCGGGACTTCAACCTGTGCCTATATGTTTTGGTGGTCCAGAAGATGAAGGAAAAACGGTGGAGGCGGGTGGAAAAGAGATAATTGTGCGTGGTCCTTCGGATAGAGAAAACATCTTGTCCTCTGTTTTTGAGGAACACCCTAATCTAATTGTAGTGGATTACACATTGCCTGCTGCAGTGAATGGTAAGACAAGGATTCAATAGTTTACAATGATATGCCAATGACATACAGCGATTCAGTTTGAATCTGCTGAGTTTTGTCATTTTTCAATATCTTTAGGCTGTTATGATATGCTATTGATGTATTGATCGTATTGTTTTGTTATTTCGTGTTTGATGTCAATGCTCATATACTTTTGGATATTATCATATGAAAATAAGGTCAATCATTCTCTATGAACTACTTTAGACCTTCCGAGAGAGATTTGTTATAAATGTTGTTTCGTTATTAATGGTGTGGAATCACAATCTTGACTGAAGCATATCCACGTGTTATCATAAACAGTAGGTTAGCAACATTGCCCAGTGGCAGCGTTCATCACGTGTGTGTGGGTTAGACACACATCACATCTTTGAACCCTGCCTCAACCAAAAAACATGTATTTAAGTGGAGAAAGGTAGAGGGTGGGTCCATTATCCACTGAGTTTCAAATCGTGTGCTACTAGTCAGGGGAAGTATCTGTAATCAAAAGAGAAAAAAGAAAAAAAAAAAGATTAGCAACATTGGTTGATCTTATCAGAAGAAGCAAGCACAGTCTTAGCGTATGCTTTTGAAGAGAAATTTAGTCTTGGGAATGGAAGAATACAAGAACAATGATTGCACAAGAATAGGAGAAGGGGAGGGTTGAATGATGTGGACAAGAGCAGAAACTAGAAATTAGTGTATCTACTCAGTGGCTACAGAGAATGCGTTGGAGAGCCAAAGCTCTAACAGAGATGATGTTTCTAGTGCCAGCTTTTGGATGAGGCATGGTTAATAATACAAAACAACTTGCACAGAAGATCGTTTCTTTTAGTTTGTGTGAAGCTTCTTCTGGATCTGTATGATATATTTGCTACATTGTAATTTAGCAAATGGTGTGTATGTTTTGGAATCTTTATGGTATTCAGTGAATGATGCTTGGGAGCAAGCAATGACTAGCTGGAACCAACAGAAGTTAAGTATTATAGGCAGACATGGAGAACTATTCCTTTATACATATTTTGGATAATTTTGTTAGAAAGAAACCACAGTTGTCTTGAGAGGAAAGCATAGAATATTTCTCTTGTATAATGTAGATTTCCTTTGAACTTAAATTTTTTGGTGTCTGGGGAAGTTTTATAATGTTTTTTTTGTAAAATGCTAAACTTGAAAGTTTGTCTATAGATACAATCATCTTGATCCTGAGGTTCTTATGAATAAAATTTACCAGCATAGGTAGGTTCTTGTGATATTTTTTACACATGTCTTTAGTGGAGGGCAGAAAAGGGTGTGGAATGAGACATAAAAATACAAAAGCACCAAACTGATATCTATTGCATTCTTTGCTGGAGATTCCATTGACACGGCCATTGTGATGTTCTTGTTTCCACCATTAATCTGCAGATAATGCTGAATTATACTGCAAAGTTGGAGTGCCTTTTGTAATGGGAACAACTGGTGGAGATAGGGAGAAGCTCTACAAAACAGTGGCAGACTCAAAAGTTTATGCTGTGATCTCCCCACAAATGGGAAAGCAGGTTTAGACATTATGCTCTTCTTTTGTCACTGGGTTTATTGTTGTATGCCAGACTGTAGTTTAACAGGAGGTATACCTGTATGATTGCCTCTATTTTAGGTGGTAGCTTTTCTCGCAGCCATGGAAATCATGGCAGAACAATTCCCTGGAGCTTTCTCTGGGTACAGTTTACAGGTTTGTCTCCTTTGCCATGCTAGTTGAGTGTTGGTTTCCAAACTCTTGTATCTCATAGTGATTTGAAATGCTGACTATATTCTGTCATGCTTTCATTCTTTTACCCTAAAACGCTCTTAGTTGCATTACTTGCATTGATATGTCAGTTTATGTTTTCCTTGACATGTATACGAGGTTAACATAAATTCTTTTCATGCGGAGATTTGCATATTGATGCCCAAATGGTTTTTAAAATTTAATGTTGCTATAGAAGATGTTAAAGCTATTGAGAATTACTTTCTGAAGTTCACTGTGTCATTAAGAACTGGAACTCGTTGATTGTTTCTTTGAAGTGCTCTGCAAAATCTGTTTTTCGGCAGACAACAGAATTGGACTTTTTGTGTGATTGGGCAATTCGGACAGCAGAAAGGGACAAACTAAACCACCAGTTGTTTGCTTATGTGATTGATCCAGTGGGCCACTGGATGCTGTTTTTTAATCTCGACCACTGTGCGATTAAAATGGCTGTTTCTCACTCAATTATGAGCTCGTTAGCAGCTGTTCCTTTTACAACTGGGGTTTCGGTTTGCCTCTTGTGGTTCACGGATGGAGAGAGATAGGCAGAGCATTAAGGGGTCTGAAAGTGACTTGCAAATGTCTGAACATCAAAATACTCCTTTTCAACTTCATCTTCAAATTCTTTTTTGTTCATCTTCAACCAAATATTGTCCAAACGCCTACTAGATCATTTAGTATCCACAAGGTATCATCCCTGTGTTTTAGGTTATGATTTGGCTATTTGCATGCTCCTGGATTAAGCATAGCAATTCAAAGACTGCCTTCTTAGGATTGGTTCATTTATTATTTTCTGCGTCTAATTTGAGATATAGTGGACAAACTTCATGCTTATATCACTGAAATATGAAGGAACTGGTCTGCGAAGAATTAGTAGAGCTCCGATCCTTTCTGATTGTTCTGTTTAACAATAAGATATTTTATCTGATTGAGATAAATCTGGGTATCCAATCACATATACAAAGTATGCTTATTTCCATGTCTATATACCTGTGCATTCATAGTTCATCTTGTTTTCTTCTTTGCTTACCCAGTTACCCTTTGTTATTTCCTTATTTACAGGTCCTCTTGTAGTCTTATTCTTCTCAATTTGTTAACAGGACATTCAGTTTGATTTATAGTATCCTGTGATTATAGTCTGAATTTTGACCCTCTTCATCAAATTATAAGGTGATGGAGTCTCATCAAGCAAGTAAACTGGACACTTCTGGAACTGCGAAGGCTGTTATCTCTTGCTTTGAGAAACTAGGTGTCTCTTTTGATTTGGATGAGGTGCGTCTACTACTTTACTTATTCAATAATGACAAATCATTGTCCTATCATGGTTCTTCCATATCCTCCTGTCTCAAATTTCCATTCCTCCTTCCAGTTTACTATTTTAGTTCGTCCGGATCGGACTTTTTCCTTTTCACTAAATAGTGAACTCTCTTATGAAATAATGCTACTCTACGTATTTGATCGTGATCTTCCATGCTTTTACGAACATGAGTTCATCTTTGCACAACTTGACTAATTGCTAATGCCCCCAACTTTAGTGTCCTGTGTAAATAAGTTCTGATAGCGTAAAGAAAAGCTCGGCTATAAGCATCGAAATTCATAGTCATTGATGGAGTTTCAGGTCTATGCTGGAGCCAAGTTGAGTGGCAATAACTGCCACAAACAAGTTATTTGTGTTTTGACTTTAACCATGTTTTAGATAGCTGCAATGGGCTTCATGAAAGGATTTGATGGTAAAACCATCAGACTAGTACAATATATGTATCACCTATATCCACTCCTGTGTATTGCTTCAAAATGGCTTTGGGGTTTCCCGACTTGGGACACACATTCGCCTAGGCAACTTGCAGAATTATGTTTCTCCTTCTTTCATGGACATTCGTCTAGCAGAACTCACCACGTATTAGATCCATTGCACTATTTCGATACCAGCAAAAAGTCTAGAGTGGATTATATTTCCTGTAAGGCATAAATGTTCTATTAGACTTGTCTGAGTGGTTTTTCCATCTTATAGTGGTGGTGCAGACTTCCAATTCAGTCTATTTTAAAACTATGTTTAAAGTTTGGAGGGAAAAGAGAATGAAATGGAAGACAAAAGGTCTAATATATTTTCAGGGTCTTCTGGTTTTTGGGAGGAAAAGAGAATGAAAACGAATGATATAAAGATTAAAATTAAATTGGAGTCGAAGCATATAGAGAAATTCAATTTGCTGTTTAACCTTGAAATTGATTTCTTCTATAACTCGCATTAAAGTTAATGTATTCTGAAATCCCTAGCAGAATATTCTAGTTATCCTCATGTATATTCTATCAGGTACAACTAATACGAGATCCCGTGCAACAAGTTGAGATGGTTGGTGTCCCAGAAGAATACTTGTTAGGCCATGCTTTCCATATGTACCATTTGACCTCACCAGACGGAACGTAATACTGTCTATCCGCTTTCTTTTTGTTGTTGCCAATGTCTTTAAAAATTGAACAGACATTAATTTGGTTTCTTTCTTTCAGGGTTTCTTTTGAATTTCAACACAATGTTTGTGGTAGATCAATCTATGCAGAGGGAACAGTTGATGCTATACTTTTCCTTGCTAAGAAGGTAATCCAAACTTACAAGAGCTTCTCATTCTTGCAGTTTCACCATGTATCTCAAGGAACACAATCAGTTAGAAATAGGAGCACCTTTTTCTGTTTTTGCACAGGGGTTTGTTTATCCACCTATGCTGTTTATACAAAATAAAATAGAATAACAGTGTATGATTCTAATATAGGTGAAATTGAAAGAAGAGAAGCGGATATATGACATGATCGACGTGCTGCGAGAGGGCAACATGCGATAACAGCCGAGTTACATATGCTGGAGTAGTTGGATGTATAACATTTAGACGTGTCGGTAGAGAGAAACAAATGATGGGTTCAATTTGCTTGGTTTGGTCCTTCCAGTGGTTCTTGATGCTTTAGGATCTGTAGTTGAACGATTCTTAAGATGCAGCAATCAAAATAATATGACTAGTAGGTTTAGCTCCAGCCTCCATGCAAGCATTGAGTGTTCTTCTCCTGTTGTATGTTTTTTCTTCCCTTTTCATTTGTACTTACCAGAAGAGAACGAATCTTATTGGAGGTTTCCGATGTTCCTGACAAGTAAAATATTCACTATGTATCGAGTTTTGACTATTTTTCTGTTGAGATTACTACATGACCATTTACATTCAATAGGTTTGATCTGGTTACATACTTGTAGTTATGCCCGGATTAGATGTAATTAATCTTGCATAGAATCAAATAGTATAACAGTAGTAGTTAATTTTTCCCCATCTCTTCTAACCTGGATGACTTTTGGTGGATAGAGTTATCTGATACTCGTGTCCAGTGACACTTGTGGCTGGTGAAAGTTATCTGAATCCATTGAGTAGGATTTTGTTGTGTGAAAGATTTTCCAAACATATAGATGTTGAATCTCCTTAAATTCGTCTTATATTTATTTCTTTATATTTTAAATCCATCACAAGACAAGTTAAGTATAGTCCCTACGCTTTGAATTTTTGACAGCTAAGTTAATCTATTGTATATGCTGGATGTGATTAAGGGCTCGTTTGGTCATGCGATATGGTATCATGATATGAAATCATGAGATGAAATTGATGTTTTGTTTGGACATGCGATATGAAATTTTTGTGTTGTATATTTTCTCATAAATATAATTTTTTTTATAAGTTGTAAAACTATTAAAATAGCCTCAATTGTTTATTCAATCTTATCAAATAAACAAAAAATTATAAAATTGCATAATAAATTATTACAAAGTTATTTGTCTCCACTTAAGTAATTGTTTCATCTAACTTTAATTTAGTAAAAAAAAATTGAACATAAATTGTAGTGTACTAGTCTTTAATATAATCCTCCCACATAGTACGGACAATTTCCTCACGTTGAACTTGCATTTCTCGATCATGTGACCGAGAAGACGAACCAACATTGTTACTTTGGGCCATATGTTGGTCAATATCCTCCGCAACTATATTTTCATGTTCATAGACCATAAATATTTCATCACTACTTTGGTATTCTCGCAAATAATTATGTAACGCTGCACAAGTTATGACAATTTTCACTTGTGTATCAATAT
>JAJOOO010012695.1:0-14592 GCA_029582685.1 Solanum piurae
AGAAAGTCTAAAAGTAAAAAGTTAAAGTGTAGTTGTTGGACTTCATATTCCACCATTATGTAATTAAAATATTAGTATTTAATAAATTAATTAATTTTATTTTGATTTAGTGGAGGGGTAGAATGGTAATATTATATATATATATATATAGAGAGAGAGATATTATAGATGATAAGTATTATTAAATTAGATAGTTAATTACGAATTAATCTAAGGAAGTCTAAAAGTCATTAACATTTTAATTAAACTTATACAATTTGATATTTAATTGTTTTATAATATTTTTAATTTATAGAAGGGGTAAAACCGCAAAGCTTAATTACTCCATTCTCATAATATTTTTAATTTACATGATTTTAATTTGAGGAATAGTTTTTAGTAGTAACAATTAAGGGTCGAAGAAATTCATAAAGAAACAACCAAAATGTCCAAAAGCAAAATTTTCATCATACCAACCATTTGAATTTTAACACTACGGAAAGCTACCGTTAATATAGAATGCTTATGTTTAAGAAAACTATTAGGCTTAATGTCGCATAAATGTAAATATAACTCTCATTTTTATTTGAAAATTAAATTTTTAAATCTCATATTGTATAAATTGTAGAAAAATAAAAAATGAAATAAAAGGGGTTAAAATGAACAATATATGTATGTATTCGCAACACTATGTCAGATAGACGATAAAGTAACACAATCAAAATATTTCATTCAAAGTAATAATCTTTTAGCAATCTTTATTTAAATTACTAGTATTTAAACAAAAACATATTGCATAAACTATTCAAGTATTATCAAACTCATCATGTATTAATAGAAGTTTTGTCAATTAAGTAGTTGCATACCAATTTTATTTTGGACAACCATACCTTAACTCCAAAATGGAAAAAAAAAACTTAAAATCATAAACTAACATAAAAAAGATCTAAAGGAATATATAGGTTATATCTTATACTTCTAAGCTTAGCACTTGAACTATATTGTAAGAAAACTTCTCTTTTTAATTTAATAATGAAGCTATATGTGCTTAGCTTCTTGACGACATGTATTTATATCATTATATAGGAAGAAGAAAAGAGAACAGTAGATGATAGAAAGAAAAGAATATGATGATCTAGGGAGCAATTTATTAATATTTATAGTGATATTTGGCTATCTTTTCACCTACCAAAATTTATTAATGGAGCACATTGAATCTTGATACATAAATTTTATTTTTGTTTCAAAATTCAAAGAGTTTTGGAAGATTTTCATACATTATTTTGTCTTTTACTTTAATTGAATTTAACCTAATCAATTATAATGTCATAACTTAAAATTAAAGTGTAGTTATTGGACTTCATATTCCACCACTATGTACTTAAAATATTACTAGTAGTTAATAAATAAATTAATTTTATTTTGATATAGTGGAGGACTTTCAACTCTTTTTTCCCCACTTTTAGTAATATATGATGATGATGATATATATGGTGGGATGGTCCAACATATGGTCTCTTTGGATGTAAATTTTTGAGGCTGAGATCGATGGTATCATCCTCAGAGACTAACTGGTTACATTCTATCATTGATATACCTGGCTCTTCGTTAGGTACAACACCACATGAAGAGTCGACACACAAAATACCTTATGAGCGTTTTCCACGTAAACTTCTCGAGAATATTAGTGATAAAGTTTATAACAAGTACTTCGTGCCCCGTGTGGTTTCCATTGGTCCATGTTACTACGGAGATAGTCATGTTGCACCCATGGAGAATTTCAAGCGGAAAGCAGTGAGGGAATTGTTACTTAAAAGTACCTTGAATCAGAATTGCTCAGACGAGCTGACATCCCTTGAACAAGTGTATAAAAGTGTTGAACAAGACTTGCTCAGTGCTCGGGATTGTTATGACCTGTCTTGTCTAGATAATATATATTATACTAATTATTTTTCAGACAGTGAGTGGTGTCAGATGATGGCTGCTTCATTATTTACTTCATCACTAATGGCAAGAGGAGCTGGTTTAATTTCATGAAGAAACGCGATAGAGATTTGGTGTGGCGTGACATTTTATTGGTTCAAAATCAATTGCCTTTGCAGGTTCTAAAGGTGTTAGCACGCGCATTCAAATGTGAAGAGTTTACTTTCCAGCTTCCAATTCCTCCTATACTTGATAATTATATCGACAAAGTTTTCCTTCGTCAGGCTCCACATGATCCTGTCCATCTTCTTCAATATTATAGACACCTGTTGATCAATGTTTTATTTAAAGATGATGTCAAAGAAGAAGAAGAAGATCATCAACCTTTCTCAGTCACAGATTTGAAGAAAGTAGCTATTCGATGCAGCTGTGCCATTCGCAATGACATCCATCTTAAATCATCTATCTTATCAGGGAAGTTATTCCTTCCACAACTAATTATCGACGAATGGACTCTGCCACTTTTTTATAACCTAGGTTCTTATGAAAATTGGTGCAACTTAGAATATACATCCTTTGGGATCTTATCTTACTTGAATTTCATGAGTATGTTAATTAATGGAGAGGAAGATGTTAAGGAGCTGCGAGCCAGGGGAGTAATCCAGATCAACCTCAAATTTAGCGATGATCAAGTGGTTAACTTCTTGAGAGATATAACAGCACATCATGAACCCAATCCTCAAGCTTTTAAGGATGTCAAACGACAGATTTCTACTTACTGCAAAAGTAAAAATCTTCTCCCTCTACGAGTTGGCTATGCTGAATTTAAGCAAACGTACTTTAGTGGTCCATGGAGTTTCCTTGTATTCCTTGCTGTTATTTTCACGGTTAGTATGACTGTAATTCAGACTGTCTTCACAGGCATTCAGACATACAAAAAAGGCTGACTGAGTACCCCTAATTCGTTGTATCTTGATTGTGGTTGTATTTGAATAAAACAATAACAAGGCCTTGCTCGGCTGTACTTTTTCATGTATTTTGATTGTGGTTGTATTTGAATAAAACAATAATGAGGCCTTGCTCGGCTGCATATTTGAGTTAGGCCCAAGGACCATGTCCTTACATACATAATTGTACTTTTTCATATGTTTATCGTATCTTGAAGAATAGTCATTTTCCCCTTATTTCCTTTTGGTGCACCTAATTTGTATGAATGACTGGGTATCATTCATAGAAAACCATGTCTTTTTGTAATGTTTTCTATTTTTGGTGTACTTGTATGCAACACACATTTTTTGCCTTCTGATCTGTAATGAAATTTATTACCTCATAAAGTAAAAGATATGGAAATGTTGACGATTTTACTTGATGAGAACTCGTGGAATTGACTTCGTTGGGAAGCAACTCAGCCATTTATGATCATTGATCAACATGCTCATATAACGGATAGTCATGTTTAGCTCTCGAGAAAGGTTTAGTCAATCACAATGATAGCATTTAGATGAAATTGGGAAGAAAAATGACCCAGAGTTTCAGATGTTGAGTACAAGTGACAACACCATTTAACCTTCAATTGTGATGATTTATTATTAAGGAAGATTCGTTGATTGAATATTCTTTCTGCATTTCATAGAAACTTTGGTCTATAAACAAACATTGACATAAAATTCACACATTCCGTAGAACTAGTTGAGATGCACGCAAGCTAACTCAAACACCACGGTTGTTAAAAAAAAAAAAAAAAGGATTCACAAGTGCTGTTTAAATACTAGAATCTGTCTTTATTAGTGTGTTAAGTTGAGAATAAAGGTACCCTTAAAGCAAAACATACCAGACTTGGTATCAAAGTAATGCTATAAAAACTTGTAGCTTTTTCATAAACTAATTGAAGTGCTAGATGATATATTCTTAATTTTCCTTCTCTGTATATATATTCTTTGATGGTCCCACTGATCTTATTGTCTCTTTGAATGTCAATTCTTCAGGCTGATGCTATCAACAGTATAGCAGCTGAAGTGGCTGAATGGTTACATTCTGTCATTGATATACCTAGCTCTCTGTTAGGTACAACACCACATGAAGAGTTGACACAGAAAATACATTTTGGTATTCCACATACATTTGCCGAGAGTACTAGTAAGGAGGATTATTACAAGTACTACGAGCCCCGTGTGGTTTCCACTGGTCCATTCCACTATGGAAAACCTCATGTTGCACCCATGGAGAATTTTAAGCGGAAAGCAGTGAGGGAATTAGCAGAAAGAGTAAAATATGATGTATCCATTGAACAAGTGTATGCAAGTGTTGAACAAGACTTGCTCAGTATTACTAAGGAGTGTTATAATGTGTCTCGTTGGCACGGAATTTCTGACCATGGTTGGTGTCTGATGATGTTCCTTGATGGCTGCTTTGTTATTGAATTCATCACCAACAACAATATAACTACTAGTGGCAGGAGGAACTCGTTGAATACCATGAAGAAACATGATAGTGATTTGGTGCGTTGTGACCTTTTATTGCTTGAAAATCAATTGCCTTTCCAAATTCTAGATACGTTAGCACTCGCATTTAGATGTGAATGGTTTACTTTGCACTTTTTAACCTTAAGATTCCTCCAAATGCCGTTGTTAATGATATCTTCTGCTCCAAGTACCTCTACATTAACTGATTATATCGAAGAAGCCTCTTGTCGTTGTCCACTTCAGCAGGGAGACACTCCAGATCCTGTACATCTTCTTCATTATTATAGAGACCTGTGGATCAATGTTTTATTTAAAGATGATGTCAAAGAAGAAGAAAACAAAGAAGAAGAAGATCATTCACCTTTCTCAGTTACGGAGTTGAAGAAAGTAGGCATTCGATGCAGCTGTGCGATATCAGATCATCACATTTTCTTTTCCCCAAAAGACATCCATTTTAAATCATCTATGTTATCAGGGTATTTGTTCCTTCCACAACTAACTATCAACGAATGGACTGTGACCTTGTTTTCAAATCTACTTGCTTACGGATATTCGTCCAGCATGCTATATAAATCCTCAGGGATCTCATCTTACTTGAGTTTCATGTGTATGTTAATTAATGGAGAGGAAGATGTTAAGGAGCTGCGAGCCAGGGGAGTAATCCGGATCAACCTCAAATTTAGCGATGATCAAGTGGTTAACTTCTTGAGAGATATAACAGCACATCATGAACCCAATCCTCAAACTTTTAAGGATGTCAAACGACAGATTTCTACTTACTTCAAAAGTAAAAATCTCCTCCCTCTACGAGTTGGCTATGCTGAAGGTCCCTGGAGTTTCCTTGTGTTCCTTGCTGTTATTTTCACGGTTAGTATGACTGTGGTTCAAACTGTCTTCACAGGCATTCAGACATATAAAAAAATTTGACTATGTACCCCTATCAATATTTCATTCCGCTTTTTTCTTGAGCTCATGTATCTTAAATGAGTTGTATTTGAATAAAACAATAACAAGTCCTTTTTGGCTGCTTATTTGTATGTTGTATCTTGATTGTGTTCTTATTACAATAGTAGAAATATGGAAATGTTGAATGAGTTTACTTGATGAAAACTCATGGAATTGAATTTGTGAAAACTTCTTAGAATGGAATGGATTTGTTGAAAAGCAGCACAGCTTTTTGTGATAATGTGTAGTCATGTTTTGATCTCAAACAGCTAACAGAACGGTCATGATTTGTACGTGCCAAAATGTTTTTCAAGTGCAGAAAGATCATGAGAAATTTAGAGCAGATGAAAGACCCAAGTCTATGGCTATCACAACATTCCAGATTTTTGACATTTGCCCATAAAAAGTGTATTGTATTGTAACATAAATTATAGACATCCATGAAGGCAAAAGAGGATCGTGGATTTAAACCTAATAGGTTCAACCTTTAGAAGTGTTTAGATTTTGATATTTTCCACATGTATAAAAAAAATGATGGGTTTAGTTGAATCCACCTCTGGTCAGAAAGGTTAGTCAATAACAATGATAACATTGGACAGAAAAATGACACTATCAGATGTTGAGAATAACACCATTTTCTCAACACTATCAAATGTTTGAGAAAAATGCGGTGTTTCTCGCCAACTGTCAATAACAAACAGCATATATACATTAATCCTAAGTTTATTTGTTTCAATTTTCTTTCTCAGAAAATACACATTTTTCCATAATTTTCAGACCAGTTTGAACAATTTTATCTATGCATTAGAGGCACTCTGCAAATTGAGGAGCTCCTAAGTCAAGCTCTTGTTTCATGATGCAGTTCATAAACCAGTCACTGCTGAAAGTCCATATTCCCTTCTTCACTGCTGACAATGCTTCATCCATGTCTTCTTCACAAGCAACGAATATGGTTTTAGATTCATCTTTCACTTGATTGAGTCCACGTATAACCTGAGAATTTGATAAGAAATGCACGTAAAAATAATGCAGGGGAAATTAAACATGTCTGTTGGGATAAATATTGTATGTATCTAAAAGTGTCTACACAATAGATGCTCAGCAAAGGGAAGCCTTATGCACTAAACTCCCTCTGTGCACAGGACTACTGGAAGAGCCAGATCACATTGGATCTTATGTACGCAACCTTACTTGCATTCCTGCAAAAGGCTGTTTCTGCAGCTTGAACTTACCAAATTCTGCTAAGAAAGTTGACAAGCGCTTCTAAATAACTTACTTCATTTCCTTTAGTTTCATTTTTTTCCTGTTGTGGTTTTCTTTCAAGTAGAGAGCTCAAGTTTGACATGATTTTTGAACAACATAAACCTCATTTCTTACAACTATGTTTAAGTCCTAAACAAGTTGAGGTCAGCTATATGCATCCATAAACAACATTTTGAATATTCCAAAAAATGCTTGCTCGATTAATAAATATTACTAACTCACATTGCCTCCTGCAGATTTTACAATGGCTGATAAGGTACCAACTGGAGGATGAACATGAACTGCAAGACATATGTCATAACCCTTGAGAAGAGCTTGGGGGTATGCTTTTGCTCTAAGAACTGCCCCTTTTAGCTCACTTCGGTACTTAAGTTCATAGTCATCATCCCTCAAAATAAAAGGCATTTCATCTGAAAAAACCAATGGCAACTGATCAACAAATGTCAAAAGTATTCCAATTAAGGTCAAAAGTAACAGTTTTTACCCACCTATAAATTTGCCATTTCGGAAGCTTTCTTTCAACCAATTTGGTGACAGTATCCAAGCTCTGAGCACATTTCCACAAGATCAAAAACAAGAAAACATGAAATCAAATTTAGGAGTCTAGATACTTACAAGAATTTAGGTTGCAAGTTCTGGAAACTAAAAAGTAAAGCTGGACAAAAAGAACGACAAATAGAAGTGAATGGATGAAGTATTGTCCATACAATTAAGAAAATAAAGACAGTAGACTTTACTACCGCCACAAAGGTAGGGTAAGGTCTGCGTACACCCTACCCTCCCCAGACCCCACTTGTGGGATACACCAGATATGTTGTTGTTGTTGTTGTTGTTGTTGTTGTTGTAAAGACAGTTGACCTTAGTTCAAAAACTCAAAGGACATTTAATAGTATCTTAACACTTTGGTACCACTATGCACAGTAGCTTCAGCCATGAATATATACTCCTTTTACTAAAAGCACAAGAACAAAAATCAACTTATCAAAAACTTGTCCTATAAATGCAGACCTATATTTTCTCATAGTTTTAGGATATTTTGCACAAAATGTTCCTTAATCTCTTATGTGAACATGCTGTGACAATTTTGTACAGGCTCTTAGGATGTCCATCTTGGAAAAATATCCTTTTCATAAAGGAAAGCTGAAAGTAATCTTAAGAAAGAAAATACTCATCAATTAACCTGAAATAAACCTACGAAGCACAATACTGGTCTTTGATTTGATCGTTCCTCATCAACTGTAGTTCACATGCCCATGGCCAGTATTGCGAGAGACTTAAAACCTGGACTTACTCCTGACTATTCTGAACAAGTACTATAGCCTAATTAACACAACTTTATGTTTTTTACCTCTCCTGGTTTTATGTCTTCAATTGGTCAGTTTTGGTTTTTCTTCCCCTCTCAATATACTACTGATAAAGAACAACAAAGTGGCCTAGCAGAAACAGTGGACATAAGAAAATAGGAAAACAACAAATCTCCATTTAAGGAATAGTCAAGATAAAAGAAACTGACCCTGAGCAGAGAGCAGAGCAGAAATTCAAAGTTTTCCTCACTTTGCCAGTGACTACGTGTGTGCTTAAACTTCCATCAGCAGTAACATCTCCACCAAGGTCTCCGATTATCTGCATATTCAGCATAAAATGTGCATTTAAAAGGAACAATAAGCATAGTTTACAAAATTATATTAGGAAATGAGTTAAACATCAAATAATCATTAAAACAGTATCTGGGAAGAGAGTAGGCAATTAGAGTATACCTTGGTCAAATTTGCCTTTTTACCATCATCAGCAATGTTCATCAGCATAATTCTGAAGTTTGTCCCTCTTGAAGAAATGCCTCGACTACTATGCCCTTCATATGTCAAATTAACTGCTGTAGCTTCTACAGCATTCTTTTCCAGAAAGTGGCTTGCCAAATGATCCTTGGGAGTAATACCTACCTGACATTTGCTCTTAGAGATAGCAGAAAAACTGTTCCCCGAAACACTATCTAAGCTAATGTCCTTAGAATGCAAGTCACAGTCAGTTTGATGACCTCCCTTTATTTTTTTGGATTTAACAGAAGTGTGTGAGGTTTCCCAAGTCCTCTTTTTTGATCCTGACGCTGAACAGGAACATTTCTTCAGAAGAGTTTGGCTTTCCATTTCATTAAATCCTATATGTCCATGTTTGCTGCTCCCGATAGCACCATCTCCAGGTTGAAAATCTTGGCAATCTTGAAAGAAATACAGAAAATGAGACTAGTGATACATATGGAAAGATAAGTCGTAATATGCTTCTAAACTTACTTTTTTCTCTAAATTCAAAAATTACTAAAAATAATGTTGATGCACCCAGGCATTTAAGGGTTATAAGATCACTGAATTCACCATGTAGCTAGCAACTTATTTTGATGTGTGCAAATAAGTAATTGTTGCAAGGATACAAAAAACTTACCATGCAGTTGATACAAGATGAAAATTAAAAGCAGTAGCTTCACTTACCATAGTAGTTAGAACCCATGGTTTTAGTTGCCAGACTTCTTCCTAGGGAATGGTTAATTCCCTCAGACGGAGTATCCCTTTGTTCTTGGAGAATTGGAGATTGGCAATCCTCTCTTAAAGGCTTTAAGGGGAATTTCAGATTTAGATACACTGCAGAACTCTGTAAGTTATCCTTATTGAAATGAGAAATCATGAGATTTGAACCACCAGGAAAGCACAATGCTTTCCGAATATCAGCCTTGATAGGGAGCTTGCGAGCTCTGCCTTTCGTGTCAACTTGACCAATAACTGAAAATCCCTACAGATATTTCATATTATCATAGAGTGTAGGAGCAACAGTGAAAGCATGTGCATATAAATCAATGATCATTGATCAGATCGCAGAATAGCCAGCATCTATGCACCTGTTTGGTTTGTATTATCTGCATCTAATTATTCAGAGAAATGCAGAGGGATATATCAGAAGATAATCCCATGATGCATTTTGATATTTGGATTTCTTGACTTGATGAAGGGTCATAAAAATTATGAAACTTATGTTACAAAGCATGCTTTTTGGCAGTCTTTTATATTAAGAAAATACTTGTTATGTATTTCCTTTTGGAGAGACAGATGTTACTAATGCGTAATATTTTAAGACCAGCCTTGATTGGTTATATTTCTCTTACAAACATCATTGAAGGTTTACCTGCTTAAGCCAAAATCCTTCAGACTCCTTATCTCCCCAGCAAAGTACTGTTCGAACACCCACATGTTGCAATCTTTTCCTCAACTCCAAATAGATTAAATAACCAATCCCCTGCAAGCTCAGGGTGTTAATATTGTCCCGAGTTCCTATATCATTGAGCATTATCTAGTATGGAAATTTGTCAAAATTAATTGCATGCACGTGAATTGGAAAGTTAAGTTTTTCAAACTTAAAAAATGGTGCACCTTGTTTAGAAATTCAGAATAGTTATGAAGGGATCGTTGAATGATGTGTACCAAAGCTAGAAGCTTAAACTGGTAAAGAATGGGCACTCTTATTTGGTTAATTTGAGTCTATAATAGGCATCTCTCCTAAAAAGAATAAAGAAAAGTAAAATAAAGAGTAAAGAAGATGAAGTTTTTTAACAAGTGTAAACAGAACATTACATCTATGTTTGTCACAAAGTTACACAATTCTGACAGCAATATTTTCAATTTTGCATCATTTCTCTTGCAAGCATGAGAGAAATGATGAGTGTATTCTAAAGCCAGATTATGAATCAAAACGACAATCACAAATCAACATAAGATTCATATTCAAGCTAGAGAATAACTAGAGGACCTTGAGTTGGTAAACTGATTTAACAGCCGCCAGAGGAACCTCAGCAAATTGCACATCAGCTGGGATTATTTGATAAGTGATTGCTGCAATAACCTTTGACATAATGAAAAGCAAAAAAAAGGGATTAGAGCAGAATTTCAGTTAAAGCAACGTGCAGTCAATCATGACTATTGATATAAGGTGTAGATTGTAGACTATAGTATAAAACCAGAAAATCTTCGCAAGAACACAGACTTGTTCAGTTAAATAGTAATGTTAATACATACAAATCATCTATATGCATGCCATCAAGCTTGATGACCTTGAGGATGGAAGATTTTTCATTCCACTTATCCCGCCTAGCACATAATAAGCACAAGTGCAGTAATGCTTGAGAGTATACCTCCCCAGGGTCTATGTCATCCTTGGTTTTCAGAACTAGCGTGCAGTACTTCCTGCAAAAGCAATCAACATTCAAAATGAATACAGATTCTCATCCATCTGAAATATTGTGAAATCCAGCAGACTATAATATTTCTTTTGCAGAAAATGATAGCAACAATGCAGGATTGTACTAAATGAGCACAGACAAAACATATCAGTACACAAGAAAAAATCAACTACATGCTTATACCCATTTGATACACATCTTTCAAGGAATTGTGATTCTTTTCCTGTGTTTGCAGCATAGTTCATGGCCGGAAGCTCTTTAGAATAAATGCTCAATACTTCCTGCCACAGCATAGACAAAAACAAGTGAGGAATATACAAGGAACCAACTCAGTGCAAGCAGAACTGCCAATTAGTCTACAACTATCAAACTGTGTAAAAGATAAGCACAAACAAGCAACAGAGCAAGAAAACACAGCCTTCATTTGAAATACAATGCATAAGCAACACAACTAACATAATTTGCTATTTTCTGATTTTGTCAACCAATGAACATAGAAAGGGCAATTAATCACAAATGCACAGAAATAGCGGATTTCCCCTACCACCCTATGTTCAAGCTATTACCTAGTTGATATCAATACATCTATAGGTTGATGCTCTACACAAACATATTAAATTATGGACCAATTCATACTTAGAATGTCAGCCACCATTTTCTGGCAGAACTTTGTTGAGTACTGGCAGAGACAAACAGGTAGGTATCTTCGAAAATACAGAGCTAGTATTAACCAAACAATCATTTTCTTTGGAGAATGGTACCCCCAGATTTGCATAATGCTGTAAGCAAAATGCCCAACCAAATTCTTATCAAATTACCATTTCATTTCCTCAACAAGTTTCAAGTGCAAGAGCAAGACTCATGAGAAAGGTTGTGTCCAAGAACTAAACTAAAGGAACTATACGCACATGCTACAAAAGTCTAAATATGATTAAGGAATCAAGCATAATGTATACATAGAATTCATATGATTGACATGAAGTAGCTTGGTACTAAGGCAAGGTTGATTGAATTGAATATACACACTGCACTCAAAATACCTATAAACAAACATAGGCATATACACACATGAAAAGAAGGAATTACCTGAAGTAAAGACTTGGTTTTTCCATCATCATCTTTGGGATTAATGAGCACAAAACAATAATTTCCTAATTGCCACAACCCCAAAACAAAATCAATCATTTCACCAATCAAGAAAAGTTATAGACACAACAAATTCAATAAAAAGAAGAAAAAGAGAAATTCATCCCAACAAAGAATCAATACTCCATACCATTTTCCTCATACTCAATAGGGTTTTTGCATTCCTTTGAATGATTCCCACCATCCACAACTACAAACACATTAACAAAAAGTAAACAACTTTATAATATTACCAATAATACTCCTTCAATCCCAAAACAAATACTAAAAAATACACTTTTTCAGTCTGTCCCAAAATGAGTGTATTTTTCTATAATTAGTAAGTTCTCTAATTCCGACATTCTACCTGACAAGTTTATAACCACAAGATTTAAAAAACTACACGCGTCTTTATATTAAGACCACACAATTCAAAAGCTTATCTTTTTTTTATTAAATTCCATGCCCAATCAAACTAAAACACTTAAATTGGAATGAATAGAGTACTAACACGATTCAAAAAGCATCAAATCTTCAGTATACATCAGAAAAGTTGTATAAACCACAGATTTATTACCAGAGGTAAACAACAACAACAATAACAATAAATTACCAGAAATTTTGACTTTGACATTCTTTGACAAAGAAATATTGAGACTATTTTCGTTTAATTCTGAGGTAAACTTGCCAGCTTCCACAACAACCTCGCAATTTCCTTAAAATTACAACAACAAAAATGAAAAAAAATAATTAGAGATTATTATGAGAAGATCAGTGAACTGTTACCGGAAATTTTTTGGATGATTCTTACCGATGGGAATTGGAGAAGAAGAGGGTTTTTTCGGTGCCATTGTTTTTGTTTTTTGAAAAATGGAGAAAATATGGTGGGAAATGAAGAGTTCTTAGATTTATAAGGGAGGATTTCAGCGGGAAAAGGGAGTGGTTTTTGAAAATTTGGATTTGGATAATGACACTTTGGTTCCTTAAATAATGACAAAACTATAGTTCTTAAATTTAATGATTTGAGAAATGCATTAAATATTGAAAGCTTCCTTGTTTTATATTAATAGTTAATTATTATACTAAAAATAGTTGTTTAACTTACTAAATCAATAAAACATTAATTAATTTTTTCTATATTACACTAGCAATTAATTCTTTTTTAAAGTGTTCGCATTTATTTATAAAATTTTCAAGAAATTATTTTTAAAGGGTGAATTAGTAAAATTATCTTCTTATTTATAATTTTCTTAAGTACTGTGCAAATGAAAAGTGATCAACTAATATGGGACGGAGGGAGTAGTATTTAATAGGAAGGGTAAAATAAACACAAAAAGGGTAAATTATCTCCTGGTTTTTTTAAACTGGACAAATATTGTTGGACAAGTATTTTTAGTATAGTGGACAAGTAAAGATGGACGGAGGGAGTACCTACATAAAATAATATTCATTCTGTCAAATAATAGTTGTTTACTATTGACATGACACAATAATAAAAAAGCAATATATGATAGGGGTAATTTTACCAAAATCATCCTTATTAAATATAAATCATCTAAAATTGAAAAATGAAGATATCTTCAATAACACGTCTCCATCGTGCTTAATTTTATCAGATTCAGGAAAATGATTGACGAAGATTTTCCATGAATTGGTATAATCTATACACAGTACCAACTCTTTCATGCTTGAAATGACAAAATCACTAGTGTTGATAGAAAATAAGTACATGTCTAGAGTAATAGAACCATGCATTTACTTAAAACTTACATGATGAAACAAACCAAAGCATTTCCTCTAAAAAACAAAAACAAAATAAATTACTCAACGTAGTGCATGGTTCCAATCATGGGCGGCTGATTAGGCTTAAGAATAAGTCCTTGGCCTTAGGCCATCAATTTTAGGGGGCCCATTTTTTAATTAATTAGGTAGAGTTAAATTTTAAAAAAAATATTAAAACTAAGACAATAAATGCAAAGGCCCCATTTTTAGTTAATTAGGTAGGATTAAATTTTTAAAAAATTAAATAGTAGAACTAAGACAATAAATGCAAAAAGCTTAATGAAGTGATAGTCTGATAGATATGACTATGACTTTTTAACTTTCCAATAAAAAGTTGTGTACTTTTTTTTAATGTACAAGTTATCCTTTTTTTTTTACCTTTTTTTTTTTCTAATTTTATTTTTATATGTTATCTCCTCCTCCCTTCTATTTCTTCTCACTTTCTCTTTTCTAATCTTACAGATCTCTCTTATACAAAGTTTAAAAATTTACTTTTTCTATTGATATTTTATATTTTAAATTTGGAGAAAACTATATTGCAGCAGCCCGATTCATTTTCGGAAATCAAGTCTTCATAGCTTTTGAATCCGGTAATATCATTCTAATTTCAAATATTATTTTTGTTTTGTGTCTTATGTTTATTATATTTTTTATTTGATATTGTGAATAGTGTTTAAAATATTTGTTAGATTTTAGTATGTCAACTAGAAAATATGAACTTGGTCATTCAAAATTTAAAAGAAAAAGAAAAGTTGATAACTTGATAAAATCTCAAAAAGGTGCTCTTGATAATTTTTTGGAAAACAATGTTAAAATTAAATCAAAAAAGGTAGGGGAATGCTCTTTAGAAGAACAAGTTACTAACTTAGTTGAAGTTGAGTTAAATAATGA
>JAJOOO010012696.1:0-22341 GCA_029582685.1 Solanum piurae
TGACTAGCACCCTGAAGTTGGTCAAATAAGTCATCAATCCTGGGGATGGGATACTTATTCTTGATTGTGACCTTGTTCAACTGCCTATAGTCAATGCACATTCTGAGAGAACCATCTTTCTTCTTCACGAACAATACTGGTGCACCCCATGGCGAAATACTAGATCTGATGAAGCCCTTATATAGAAGGTCTTTCAACTACTCTTTCATTTCCTTAAGCTCAGCTGAAGCCATTCTGTAAGGAGGATAACAATAGGCTGGGTATCTAGAAGGAGATCTAGTCCAAAGTCAATTTCCCTATCGGGAGGAACTCCAGGAAGATTTTCTGGAAATACTTTTGGGAACTCATTAAATACAAGAACTGACTCAATAGTTGGGGTTTCGGAGCTTGAATCCTTAATCCGAACTAGATGATAGAGACAACCCTTAGAGATCATCTTTCTAGCCTTAAGGTAAGAAACGAATGGACCCATAGGCTCTGAGGTATTCCCCTTCCATTCTAAGATTGATTTATTTGGAAACTAAAAACGAACAATCCTAGTTCTACAATCGACTGAGGCATAATAGGAATGTAACCAATCCATGCATAGAATGACATCGAAGTCTACCATTTCTAACTCTACAAGATCTGCTGAGGTGACTTTCTGGAAGACTGTGACAGGGAAATTTCTGTATACCCGTCTAGCTATAACTGGGTCATCGACTGGGGTAGAGACTGAGAAAGGTTCTGAGAGAGTTTATGGACTAACACCAAACTTAACTACTATATAAGGAGTAACAAAGGAAAGAGTAGCCCTGGATCTAACAAAACATAGACATCAAGATCAAACATTCATAACGTACTAGTGACTACATTAGGAGAATCTTCCTAATCCTGGTGAGTTTGAAGAGCATAGAGCCAGTTCTGGCGCTATCCACCACCTGTAACAGATGAGTTACCCTGCTGAGTCAGGCGACTTGCTGGCGCTGCTAAAGTTGTGGACTGAGCTCTACCATTGTCTCCTTGACCTCATTTAGAAGGACAATCCCTCAACCTGTGACCAGATTGACCACATCCAAAGCATTATTGCTTTCCTGCAAGGCACTCGCTCGGATGGTTCTTAGCACACTTAGGGCAAGTTGGGTAGGTTTTGGTACCTGAAACACTTTCCTGAGACTTAGAGCCTAATGCCCAACCCTTCTGATCTTGTCTGAAATTGGAAGATGGAACACTAGCTGATGAAGGTGCTGGAGCTAAAAAATTTTGTTGAACCTGCGAGCGATTTCCACCACCCAATTTCTGCTTAGAATAGGCATCGTTTTCGGTCCTAGCTTTCTTGTTCCCCTTAGCCTATTCCCTAAGCTTATCACCCTTAACCTGCTGAGCATGAGTCATGAGACTAGAGATGCTCATATTTTTTAGCAACATAGCATTTCTACACTCTGTCTTCACCAAGTCTGACACTCCATATAGAAACTTATTCATCTGAACCTTGGAATCAGCAGCCACGTGAGGAGCATATCTGGAGAGTTGGGTAAACCTGAGCCCATACTCTTGGACTGTCATGCTACCTTGCCTTAAGTTCATAAATTCCTGAGCTTTTGCCTCCCTTAGCTCTCTTGGGAAGAACTTGTCCAGGAAGGTTTCACTAAAGCAATCCCAAGTGATAGGAGCTGTATTTGTACCCCTGTTCTCTTTCCACTGAGTATACCACATATGATCCACATCCTTAAGTTGGTAAGATGCTAACTCAACCCGATCATTCCTAGTTACCTGTATTACTTCAAAGATCTTCTTGACCTCATCATTGAAGTTTTGGGGATCTTCACCAATCTGCGATCCTAAGTACTCTGGCGGATTCATCCTAACAAAATCTCGCACTCTGGCAGCAGCTGACCCAACATTAGCATTTGCCGAAACCGGAGCTCGCTGATTGTTCTGGTTGGCCACACTCTGAGCCAATATCTGAATGACGTTACAGAATTCTGCATTCAAAACTTCTTGATCTGGGACTGGAGGAGCTTCGTTTGCGTTCCTGGCGCTAGCTCTACGAGGAGGCATGATCACTGAAATGTAGAACGTCGAGTTAGAATGGAATTAGATCATACCTTATGCACAATAAGAGTAACAAATGAAATGAAGATTTTTTCTAAAACATTTTGTAGCCTATGTCTCATTAGATGTGGTGAACTTCACACCCATGAAAAAGACTCTATTCGGTGCGGCTTTTCAGACATCCTAGGACTCTTAAACCTAATGCTCTGATACCAATTTTGTCACACCCCAAGCTACCCTCGAGATGCGGACACGAGACCTAGGATCATAAGTGACCCCAAGCTAACCCTGCTGGCATAATCATGAGCATACTAAAGATAAACTAAGAAATAAAACTGATGCGAAAGCTTATAATAAGTAAATCTGAAATGATGGAGAATACCCATATACTAAATCTGAATATCAAATCTTAGAGTTTAATACATAAGAAATATCAACTCGAAATACTAAGTTGAATCTAACAATGTCTGAAAATAGCATCTAACTGACTAGAAGTGCTGGGACATGCCTCAGCTAGGTCTAGCAAAACTGAAATGAAAAGACTGAAATGCTGAAATGATAACATGACTATTGTCCTCGAAGAATGAGGACTCACCACTAATGCTGCTGAACTGGAGATCGAGAACTGATCTAAGCGTGATCTGGATGGTGAGAACCTGAACCTAAATCACGAGAAGATGTAGCGTAAAGTATGCATCAGTACTTGAAAGGCACTGAGCATGCAGGATAGAGTAAAGCTGAAATAACATCATAACTGAATAGAGCAATAAAGCAATAACGTAATTTGAAACATAATATAATTACTGAATATTGAGCTAACTGAATGCAATGACCAAATTTAACATGCTGATACTGAATACTAAAATGTGGTCAATGTAATGGAGTCTGACTGAACTGTGGGAGCTACTAATAACCGACAATAAAACCACATGAGCTAAATGTGGAGTCCGATGTAGACGCCCCATCGAGATGACCCAATACACCCGGCCAAAGGTATAGAGGCATGCTGGCGTGATCACAAAAATGATGCCCATAGAGGGGACTACAACCTACGTGGCTCGTAGTTCTGGGACTAAATGGGTGACTGACCCTAGTCCAACTCGGTATTATGCTACTCCCAATAGATTAAATGTTTAACACATTAAGACTAAATTCTATGATATACTGGATAGATCAAAACTGACATGCAAACTGATAATGCACATTTATATACTGATAATGACACATTCAAGACTGAGGCATGTATATATGAAATACTGAATTATCTTACCTAGCATGTGCAATTCAACAACTAAAGAAATACATAGCTAGGGTTCTGAAATTCATGCAATAAACGAGGATATAACATGATAATCTGATTTGGAACATATAATTAACTAATTCATGAGAATCTACTAAAGTTCTAGAAATTCTAGGTCTAGTTAATAATAGGGAGTCAGGAATCTGACTGAATTCTAGGGACCTAATGGGCAAAAGGAACCCACTTGTGAAATCCCACATACTTGGTGACGAATTCCGTGGAGAAATCTTTCGATTTTAGGGCTAGAACTAATGGAACCTTGCTGCGTTCTTGAACTAGGGTTGCTCGCCTCCTTTTCCTCTTTCTCTTCTAATTTCTAAGTTTTGATTAAAGATCTGACTTAGGTAAGTTCTAGTTATGTTTCTAGGCTAAAACTAATCAAACCCACATAGTTTAGGGTTAAAACGACGTAGTTTAGGGATCCAACAAAATAGGAAAAGACCAAAAGACCCCTGACTTAAAGCTATAGACAGGCTGACCACGGCCACTTTCACGGACCGTGAAAGGGACCACGGACCGTGAAGGCCCTCGTGGTCTTCACTTGGTCCTGTGGTTCTGAAGGCTTGGTCCACTAGCCACTACCACGGCCCATGTGGAGGACCACAGACCGTGAAGGTCCCCATGGTCCTCACTTTGGCTGAGGTCTAGAGGCTCAGGTCTGAGGGCTTATTGGCTGACCTTTATGGACCCTACCACATATCGTGTGGAGGCCTACGAACTGTGAAGTTCCTCGTGGTCCTCACTTGGGCTTGAGGGTTTGAGGGCTAGTCTAGGGGGTTATTGCCTAAGTCTTCCAAGTCGTGACCATGGGCACGTCAACGGACCGTGGACCCTATCATGGTCCGTGAACCCTGCCATGGTTCATTGCTTCAGGTATGTTCTGCAATTTTTTTCTGGTTCTGGTTTTCGAGGTGTTACAATACCTTGATTACAAAGACCACAAAATCTTGAGGATTGAACTCTTTCTTCTTCTTCAAGTTCTAGAGAGAGAAATATTTGAGAGGAAGAGTTTGGGTTTTGTTTTGGGGTTTGGAAATAATGTCTTGAATGGTGTGTTTAAAGGGTTAAAATCACTTATATAGGTGTACTAGACTTAGGCAAAACAACCTCACCTTATTTTAATTAAAACCGAAAAGATCCAAAATTCCCTTCACTTGGCAGTGCACTACCCCTTTTCACGGAGGGCTCCATGAGCCGTGGTCCCTACCACAAGTTGTGGTCCCTCTCGTGTCCAGTTTCTAGGCATCCACTCTTTGGCCCCTAAAGAGTTAAGGCACCTTCATGACTCCTCCCACGGCCCTTCAAGGCCTTCACGAGCCGTGAAGTGGCTCGTGTATGGGAGTAAAACTTGGAGAAACCTTGGGGAGACATTGTCTCACAACCACGGGTGGCACCACGATTCGTGGTGGCCACCATGAGCCGTCAAGGCTTCAGTGGAAGGTGGGTAGTTCCTTGGGAAGCTTGGGCAGTCTTGGCCCTTCCCTTGGCCCTTTCCCTTTTTCCTTGGCTCTTGCCCTTTGTCCTTGGCTTGTTGCTCTCACACTTAGTCCTAGTTAGTCTACTAGACTACGGGGTCTTACACATTTTTTGAAGGTCCCGAGCTTGACTTCGAGTGAACGGTCTTGCTGTAATCCAAATTGCATCATTATAGATAGCCTAGTACCTTTTCAGCACAAACACGGAACTTCGACCACTGTTATTATAGTAGGTATCATCATGATCTGACATTTTGGGCCGTGACAATTTAACTTTTGCTTTTACTTTCTTATAGGGGTGTTTTCGTTCTTAAAATATTATGCAAGTGTTTATCTATATACTTTTGGAAAGAGAACAAATTAAATTATACAATGAAAATAATTTTTTAGTACACAAAAAATAATAATTTAAAGTTGTGACAAATTTGATAGAAAACTTACTACTTTGATAAGTGATTAGCGATAAAGCAAGATTTATGGCATAATTAGGGTTCTAAAAAAATGTAAAAATCTTCTAAAATTTGAATTATTATCATAATATGAGATTTTGGGCCGTGACAATTTAACTTTTGTTTTTACTTTCCTATAGGGGTGTTCTCGTTCTTAAAATATTATGCAAGTGTTTGTCTATATACTTTTGGAAAGAGAACAAATTAGATTGTACAATGAAAATAATTTTTGAGTACACAAAAAATAATAATTTAAAGTTATGGCAAATTTGAGAGAAAACTTATTATGTTGATAAGTGATTAGTGATAAAGCAAGATTTATGGCATAATTAGGGTTCTAAAGAAATGTAAAAATCTTCTAAAATTTGAATTGCCAATTGTTTCAGGTCCACAAACCAGTGCTCACAAACCAGTGCCCACAAAGTGCTTAACTTAGTGGCAGAGGTTGTTGGTTATTCTGGGGTTCCAGAAAAATTCTTAGAATTTTTACTATATTTTTTTCTTACCATATATTTTAGGATTTCTTAAATTTTAAAATATAATTTAGGATGCCATAATTTTTAAAATATATTTTAGGATGCCATAATTTTTAATTTTTTTTTATCTTACCAAATATAATCGGAGTACTAAATTTTTAATTATCCTAATGCTTCTTACCATGTGTTTATATTACCTTATATAATATATATTTTAGGATTCCATAATTAAAGTATATTTTCCTCTTACTATTTTTTTAGGATTACTTAATTATTAATTCTCCTAATACTTTTTACCATTTATATTTTTCTTACCATACATATATCTTAGGATTACTGAAGTTTTCACAAATATATTTTCCTCTTACCGTATATTTTAGGATTACTTAAGTTTTAACACATATATTTTCCTCTTACCATATATTTTAGGATTTCTTAATTATTAATTTTCCTCACATATCTTACCATATATATATGTTTCTCTTACCATATATATTTTAGGACTTCTAAAATATATTTTCCTCTTACCATATAGTTTAGGATTGTTTAATTATTAATTTTCCTAATACATCTTACCATATAGATTTTAGGATTCCAAAATTTTTAAAATATATTTTTCCTCATACCATATAATTTAGGATTGTTTAATAATTAATTTTCCTAATATTTCTTACCAAATATGTTTTTCTTACCATATATATTTTAAGATTCCAAATAATTTCAATTATAAAACCATAACGAACCGAACCCTAATGATCATCCCATTATTTGGTATGCGCTGTTTGCTCAGCTACCATGGTGAAAAATAATTCTTCAAAGTAGAGAAAACGAAAAAGCAATAGCCTGGCCATGTCCAATTTCTATCACCTTCAATACAAGATTCAACCTCATTAATCTTCTTAGCTAACAAAAACAAGGAATGATCAGCTTCAGTGTGAAGTGGATGCCTTGAGAGCTGAATTTTCAATTCTACGTCAGGTTGTTGTCCCTGAGCTAATAGTAAGTGTTTCAATTCACTTGTCCATTTTCACAAATCAAAAGAATTTTGTTGTATCTTTCTCATACTACCCTTAATATCAAATAGCTACCTACGTAATAAGAGTAGTAGTAGTAGTAGTACTATTTGGATTTCTTTCTGAATCAAATGATTCATTAATTGTTGTTTGCATACATTATTACTGATTTTCAATTAATGAACTTTGATTTATATTGTATTCATGTCTTTAAAGAAGGAATTAAAATTTTAAATTTTTTATACAAGGATTTTCTTCCACAATATTCAGTATGTATGGGAAGGATTTTCTTCCACAATGCAGCAATATAAAAACCAAAAATAAGGAAAGCTAAGAAACTGAAATTAAAAATTTGAAGAGAAAAAAAAACAAATAATTTGTACTATGGTAAAATAGGAGAAATGATTTGAAATCCTTGTAGTGCACATTCACATTAATAGTACCACATAGCCCATTAAATCAACTAATAAGAAACAGAAAAAGGGAAGCAATTATAAACAAAAAATTACTCTACCAAAAAAGGTTACTTCAAAAAAACCTTGAAGTATATAATATGATTCAAGCTTTCTTTTACCGGAGTTGAAAGATAGACTTAACTCCGCTCCGGTGTTGACTTTACTAAAGGATCCAATGAGTTTGTTGTCTATGGTGATGCTTAAAGGGTTGGATTAGGATGTGTTCTTATGCAAAATGGAAAATTTATCACTTATGCTTCAAGAAAATTCAAGATTCATGAAAAGAACTATCCTACCCATGATTTGGAGCTAGCAGTGGTTGTTTTTTCCATAGAGATTTGGAGGAATTATTTGTATGGTGTCCATTTTAATGTCTTTACCGACCATACAAATTTGCAATACGTGTTCAAACAGAAAGATCTAAATCTTCACAAACGTAGATTACTAGAACTCTTGAAGGACTTTGACATGAGTGCCTTTATAACCTAGACAAAGTTTATGTAGTGGTCGATGCCCTAAGTCAATTGTCCATGAATAGTGTTTCACATGATAAGAAAGGTAAGAAAGAATTGATTTGTGATGTTCATTGACTAGCTCGGCTAGGTATTGGTTGGTTGATTCAAGAGAGGGTGGTGTTGTCATTCATAATGGTTCAGAATCTTCATATGTGTCGGATGTGAAAGCCAAGCAACATCTTGATCCTATTTTGGTTGAGTTGAAGGAAGCGGTGCTTAAAATGTCCATTGAGGCTTTATACACGGGGGAGAAGTTGTGCTTCAATATTAAGGTCATTTGTGTGTTCCCAATGTTGATGACTTGGAAGTGAGAAGATTTAAATATGGACTTCATTATGGCTTTACCTCGCAGTCATTATCAGTTTAACTCGATTTGGGTTATTGTGGACCGAATGATGAAATCGATTCACTTTCTTCCCATTAAGACTTCATTCTCATTAGAGGATTATGGCCAGATTTATATTAGAGAAAAGGTAAGATTGCATGAAGTGCCTTTGTCCATTATCTCTGATTGAGATACTCAATTTACTTCTCAATTTTGAAGTCTTTCCAAAAGGGTTTTGGTACTCGTATTTAGCTTACTATGGCCTTTTATCCTCATACCGATAGCCAAGTAGAGCGTACTATCCAAACATTGGAAGTTATAGTGAAAGCTTATGTGATTGATGTGAAGGGTAATTGAGATGATCACTTGCCTTTGATTGAGTTTGGATATAGTAATAGCTATCATTCAAGTATTTGTATGACTCCATTTGAGACTCTTTATGGTAGGAGGTTAAGATCTCCTAAAGGTTGGTTTGAAGTTGGTGAATTTGGTTTGAAAGGTCCTGAGATGGAACATAAGGCCACTGAGAAAGTTTGGCTTATAAGAGAAAGGTTAAAAATGGCTCAAAGTCGACAAAAGTCTTATGCCGATGTTAGAAGAAGAGATATTGAGTTTGATGTTGATGATTGAGTTTACTTGAAAATTTCACCTAAGAAAGGTGTCATGAGGTTTTGAAATAAGGTGAAGCTTAGTCCCTAAAAAGTAGGCCCATATTATATTTTGAGGCGCATTATCAAGGTTGCTTATGAACTTGAGCTGCCTAATGATTTAACATCGGTACATCCCATATTCCATGTCTCCTTGTTGAAGAAGTGTGTTGGCGATCTATCATTTATTGATCCTTTGGAAAGTTTAGGAGTTAAAGAGAATCATTCTTATGAAGAAGTTTCGATTGAGATTTTGGACCGGCAAGTTCAGGAGTTGAGAAACAAAGAAGCTACTTTTGTGAATTGGTTTTTGGAAACAAAGAAGCTACTTTTGTGAATTGTTTTTTGGATGGATCAGTTAGTTGAGGGTTCTACTTGGGAGGCCGAAGCCAATATGATGTTCTGGTATCCTCATCACTTTTCCTCCGCTCCTACTCTAGCTTGAGGTATTATCCCCTCATGATTCATTCTTTTGGATTCATGTGTTTTAGTCATTCTCATGTTTTCCTTATGCATCCATGTTCATGAAAAAATTGATTTTGGATGTTATGGTTTAGGTTGGAGTGATTCTCTATGTTTATGTGCATTTTGATGAAATTGTATTGTTGTTGGGTGGTTAGTTTCTCTCCTATTGTATTCATGCTAGCTAGAGTCTCATTCGAGGATGAATGATCCCGGGGGGATAAATTGTAAAGCCCTAAAAGTGTGAAAGTTGAAATGGAAATACAAATACGGAATTAGGCTGTCAGCAGTGGTCTACAAGTCCTATCTACGAACCCTAGGCTGTCCTATGGGCAGTAGAAGGGAAACTATAGAAGTTCGGTTGAGTACTAGAAAATTCAAGTTTCCGTATCTCATTCAACGATTTCCTAGGACGGTCTGTCAAGTGATCTACAAGTCGTAGATAGGTCTCGTTGGAAAGTTCCAGACTTCGTGAAATTATAAAGTCAAAAGTTGATTTATACGGTTGGGGTATATGAGCCGTAGGAAGTCCTAAAAGCCATCGACAGGCTCGTCAAAGTTTGATTGAATTTAAGTCTTTTGAACTTTTCTACGATTTACCTAGTCCGTATAGGTCCAAAATATAGAAAGGGGTCAACAATTATTTTAAGGGGTTTTTGGGTCTTTTCCCTAGTTGTTAAATACCAAAACCATGACACTTTGGCCCTTATTTTAAGACCTATACAAGTTGATTAGGTCCTAAAACTACCCATTCTAAATCATTTACCTAATTCCTAAATTTCCCTCCAAGCTCACCCCTAAAATCCTCTTTAAGGCTAAGGAAGAAGAAGCTAGGCTTTCAACTAAGGATCTCTAATTCACCATTTATTGTGGGCATTGATCACTAAGGTATGTTAGTATTCACCTATGGAGTCCTTCCCTCTATAGGGTTCCTAAAATCTCCAATTTTACAAGTTATATTCTCAATTCAGAATTAGGGTATTATTTAATCTTAATGAGTTCTTTTCAATTATGATTAAATTGATTGTTTTCAATATTTTATGCATGAATTGAAGTAATTACATGATTTTAAGTTGAATTCAGATGAACTCATGCATGATCCGTGATTTTTTTATACTATGAACATATGATGAAGGTTACAAACTATGAAAGATGAAGATACACATATTTTTATGAAGTTGATGTAAATGATTATATGATGCTTTGAGAGTAATGTATCAATATTATTGTGAACGGTTTTATCAAATACAACTAAGAACATGATTGTGAAATGATTTCTTACATAAAGGATTCATAAGGTTGAAAGGTTTCTCACCTAAGTTGAATCAAGTTTAGGAACTATTCTATATGAACTTTAGGTTTGATTTCCATGGATGATGAAAATAATGTGATTAAAGATTATTTTGTGAGATGTTTTACCAAGCGTCGAGTGGACTAGCGGCGATTACCCATGTCCTATAAACTATGTGTCACCATAGGATGATTGTCTTAGATAAACATTAACTAGTTGATCCACTTTAGCTCAGACTCATGGTTCTTACCTTGGTAAGTAAGGACATCTCTTTTCGGTGTTGGATAGACATCGGATTCCATGTTAGACTTCTACTTTTGGGAAAACTCTTTTATGATATAAGATTGTTTCTTTGAAATCTTTATTTCTATTATCTTGTATGATTTATGCTAAGTGTCTTGTGTAGGATATCTCAGGGTTGTATATGCCATATTACACCTAGGGTATACTTTGGATCATAACACACCTATATCAAGTAAGGCATAAACATCAAGACGAAAGACTTTCAACATACCGATCACCACATCCGAAGAACCCTCACAATTTTGTCGAGTCTAAAGAGCATATAATCTATTTTTCTTTAGAGCACATAAACCAGAATTACTAGGTTTAGCTTACCTACCATATTGCCCTTGATAGCTTGCAATAAACAGTCTTTCACCTTGTGACCACCCTTACCATAACCAAACCAACCATCTGTACCAGCTAAGCACTTGCCTTTATGTTTCTTTCCACACCTTGGGCAAGTTGGGATATAAGACTCATTACCACCATTTACTCCTCGAGGCTTAGGATTAGGCACCCTATATTTGTTGAACTTAGGATCCAATGCATTAGAAAAACCTTGACCAGAAAATATGTGCCAGAACTGAGGATACCCATATCCACCGGATATAGAATGTGAAAAGTCATAATCACCACTCTTGGACTCTTTTTCTCTTTCCTTAAGCTTTTCCTCCTTTATTTTTCAGGCTTGTATCATCGAATGAGAAATACCCATTTCCTTGAGCAACATAGTGGTGTGACTTTCTTTGACAACCAGGTTGGACACACCCGACTCAAACATACTCATCCTTGCCCTAGAGTTGGCAACCATAGTTGGAGCAAACCATAGCCAATTGAGTAAACTTCAAAGCATACTCCTTTACACTCATATAGCCTTGACGAAGGTTAATAAACTCAAGAACCTTTTCTTCTCTAATCAAGAGGACCCCGCATCAAGAAAATCTCCCTTAAATTTCTCCCAATCAAGAGGAACCGCATCAACAACCCTCTAACTCTTCCATTGTTCAAACCAAACTTGACCAACACCCTTGAGTGGATAAACGGCCAACTCCGACTTTTCAACCATATTCAATTCCATAATACCTACTATCTTATACACCACATCAATGAACTCTTGAGGATCCTCATCAATCTTAGAACCATGGAATTCCAGTGGATTCATCCAAGTGAAACAATGTAAGAAAAAGTATGCATTAGCAAAATAGAATTTACTAAGTATGAGGGAAATGTAATAAAACATGAAACATGCTCATGAGAGGACATAATCGAAAAATGATGCGCATGACCAAGCTAAACATATTAATTTTTTTTAAGAAGAATTGTATATTATGAACATGGTCAATGCATATTTAAAAACAGAAAGGAAGATTCATAAATAATTTGTTAGTAACTTAGTTCATTTTGTGGGATATTAGTTTTAACCGACAATAGACCATGCAAACTATAACATGGAATTAAATGTAACTCCCACGTCAGGAAGTAAGAGTGTACTTGCCAAGGTAGAACTCTGTATCATATCATGTTCTATATGTGGACCCACTAGCTAGGCCATTTAAGGTAATCCTATGGGGGGCACGTAGTTTGGAACAAAAGATTGTTACTAAAGACTACTCTATTTGAGCCTCCACCTCAAAGTTCTCTTGATGCTAAGTTAAATCCCAACAGAATAGTTATTTTCATAAGTTATCGTCAATAAATGGAAAACATAATTCTAATGCTAATCCAAGATGAAACATCATAGGGTAGCTCATGAAATCTTGAATCAAGTCTAAGCGAGAGAACCTTTAACTAAGTCCTGATCCCTTAATATATGGGAAAATCCTTTCACAATTAACCGATGTTTATCTTAAGAAACCTATATCATAAAAATTTGTTTTCATAAATCATGCATAAGTTCATGAAAACATCATTCATTGTTTCATATTTTTTCTTCAAATTAATCCAAATTAGGGTTCATAGTCAAAATCATGATCAATGAAGGGATTCATGTGATTTCAATTGGAGAGCATGTAATTGAGTTAAAACAACCATATTAAGGTCAAATTCAAGTAATTGAATCAACATAAATAGAACCCATGAAGAATTCAATGAAAACCTAATCAATTTGATTGAAATTGAATTGGAGAGTTGAGAAAAACTCTTCGGGCTCAATGGGTGAATAGAACCCATTGATGAAGCCCTACATACCGTGAGGATCAAAGCCCAAAAGCAATGGTGAACAAGGAGACTTTACTCGGAAACCCTAGCTTCTTCTTCCTTGATCTAAAGAGAGGATTTTGAAGAAGACCTTAGAGAGGATTTAGGGATTTTTTATTGAAAGAGAGAGTTGGAGAAACTATTGGGGTAGAAGGGTAGTTATAGGAATTAGAAATTAGGGTAAAACGATGTAGTATAGGTATTAAATGCATAGGAAAACACCCAAATACCATTTCAAAATAACTATCAGAGAGCCCTATGGTCCGTAGAAATTTCTATGGCCTGTACTGGTGAACCGTAGAACCAACTTCAAAAACCCAAAAATTTAATCGTTTCCCACGAGACCATTCTATGGTCTATAGACTTTGTCAATATAAAACACGTTTTACTCCAAAATTTCACTAAGTCAGGGACACATCTACAGTACCTTCCTACGATCCATAGAACCAACTACGACCCCTCATTTTCTTTCATAGACTTGAGGTCGTAAATCAAATATCTGAATCATTCCTTTAGATCAATCCTACAACCCATCAACCATCTTACGATTTGTCCTGTCAATTTGTAGGTCAAACTTCAGAAAATTGAAATTAAAAAACTCAATCCAACCTTCTACAATTGCCTTTCTACAGCCCATAGGATTTCCTACCGTCCATAGATTGGACTTATTGTTCAGTTTTTTAGCAAAATTTCTGCAATTTTCTTTCCTTTTTGACGTTTCAACTTTTGAGGTGATATAATACTTACCCAATTGAGTGAACTTCAATGCATACTCCTTCAAACTCATATTAACTTGATGAACATTAATGAACTCAAGCACTTTTTCTTATCTCATCTCGATAGGAAAGAAATGATTAAGAAAAGGTCCTTTGAATTTCTCCCAATCGAGAGGACCTGCATCAACAATCCTCTTATCTTTCCATTGTTAAAAAAAAACATGAGAAACACCCTTTAGTTGATAAGAAGCCAATTCCATCTTTTCTACCATAGAGACTTGTATAGTTCTTACTATCTTGTAAATCTCATCAATGAACTCTTGAGGATCCTCATCCATATTCAGGAGGAATCATCCTAGTGAAGTTCCTTATCCTTTTCCCCATCATACCCATATTTTGGTTTTCCAGAGAAATGGCCGCTCTATTGACATGTGCCGTCATAGCTTGAGCCAACACTTGAACAGTAACTCGGAATTTGACATGAGTCACTTGCTCGCCCAAAGGGTCAACCAGAATTTGAGAAACCTTGGGCTCCACATTGTTGCATTTTTTTCTTCTCATATAAGCTCTTTGAGGGGTCATATCCATAAAAAACATCGGACAACATTTAGGAGAAGGAGTTATAAAGATAGATTCTATGGCACGACTTTAGAGTAATGAAAGAAGTGAAGTTTCTTAAATGTTTTATAGCCTCATTTTCATAATTATGGTTGGATTCACACTCATGAAAAAGACTATACTAAACACGGCTTGTCAGACATCCTATGACCTTTTCTTAAACCTTGTGTTCTGAACTCAAGTTTGTCACGACCAAAGTTCACCTTAGACGTGACCAGAGGCAGATCAAAACTTGCAAGTGGGGCTGCACGTGCACCCATTAACTTCAAAAAAATTATGTGTATATATGTATATCTATCTTGAGAAACTATCAAAAATTAGGTATAATTAAGAGTGCACCCAAGAGAAGCATATGATACGTAGTCATAAATATTTGCCTCCACCTCAAAGTTCTCTCAGTGCTAAGTTAAAAACCAACAGAAGTAGTCATAAATATATTCATATCATCATACGTAGAAAGGCACAATTAAACTACCAATCCAATCATAAAGTCATTATAGAGTAGCTCATTTAAATCATGATTCATACATATGTGAGAAAATATTTCACAACCATGTTTCCTTAATATGTGAGAAAATCTTTCATAATTCCATTAATTCTTATCACAAAAAGCAACCTTAGTTCATAAAACATCTTTTCATAAAACATGCATAGCTTCCGCAAATCATAAATGCATAAATGCATATCTTCATAAATTCATAGTCAAAATCATGGATAATGCATGGGTTCATGTGAAATCAATTGGGAAACATTTAACTTAATCAAATCATTCATAATGAGATTAAAATCAAACAATTGAGTTATAACAAATAGGACCCATTGAAAATAGGATGAAACCCTAATCAATTTTGATGAAATTGGATTGGAGATCTTTTGGGACACAATGGATGAATAGAATCCATTGGTGAATTCTCATATACCTTGATGATCAAAGCCCAAAAGCTATGGGGAAAAAAAGAGAGTTGAAGCTTGAACCCAAGATTTCTTTCTTGAAGCTTGAGAGGATTTGAAAAGGATGAATTTTGATGGGATTTAGGGTTTTGAGAAAATGAGGGAGTTGTGTTAGCTTTAGGAATAGAAAGGTAGTTATAGGACTTAGAGTTGGGGACAAAAAAATAGTATAGGTATTAAATGCATAAGAAAAGACCCAAATACCAGTAACAAATAACTATCAAACAGTCATACGTATTGGATCCATGGTCCATAGAACTTTCTACGACCCGTACTGGTCAACCGTAGAACCAATTTCAAAAATCCAAAAATCCTTCCAATTTCCATGAGATCTTTCTATAATATGTCATCTGGTTTACAATGTTTAGACCCTTCCGTAGAACCCAACTTCAAGTGCAAAATTTCACTAAATCTGGATCCCTTCTACGAGACCTATTCTATGACCCGAATAACAAACAATGACCTATCAAATCCTTCTATAGGTCTGAGGTCTAAGGACTTGAAGTTTGTTCTATGGTTGATCATGACGGGGCGTAGAAATTCCTACATACCGTAGGTCACAACTATAGGGCTATCCCACTATTATTTTAAATAGTATTTGGGTCTCCTATGCATTTAATGCCTATACTATATCTTTTTAACCCTGATTCTAAGTCCTATAACTACCCATCCAGTCCTAATTTTTCCCCAAATCCCTCATTCAATCAAGCTCCCAAATTCTCTCCAAGGTTTTCTCTAAAATTCTCTTTCTAGATCAAGGAAGAAGAAGCTAGGGTTCTTCAATTCCATGTCTGCTCTCTTAATCAATTACTTGTGGGATTTGAGATAAGGTATGTACAAAGTTTATCAATGGGTTCCATTCACCCATTGAGATTCCAAAGATTCTTTAATTCTCCAATTCAAGTTAAATTCAATATTCTAGATTTTCATTCAACTACTCATGGGTTCTATTTGTATAGATTCAATTTTGTTATTTTTATCATATTTTGAATATTTAGATTCAATTACATGTTTTCCAATCAATTCCATATGAACCTATGCATTGATCACGATTTTGACTATGAATTCTAATTTGCGTGAATTTGAAATAAATCTATGAATCAATGAATGATATTTCCATGAACTTATGCATGATTTATAAAAAAGAATGATATATGATCTACCTTGCTTTAAGATAAGAATCAATGATTTGTGAAAGATTTTCTCACATACTAAAGGGATCATTGCTTGGTGAAAGGTTTTCTCACTTAGACTTGATTCTAGATTTAATGAACTACTCCATGATGTTTAAACTTTTATTAGTATTTGAATTATGATTTTCCATGGATGATGACAATTTTATGTATGTGAGTATTATTTTTGGTATTTAACTTAGAACAGAGAGAACTTTGAGGTGTAGGATCAAATGGGGTAGTCTCTAGTAGCAACCTCTAGTTCCAAACTACCTGCACCTGTAGGTTTACCTTAAACTACCTATCTAGTTGATCCACATATAGCATATTATATGATACATATTTCTATCTTGGCAAGTAGACACTCCCTTCTCGATGTGGAAGTTACATCGGATTCGATGTTATAGCTTGCATGTTCTATTGTCTGTTAAAGTTAATATCTCACAAAATGAACTAAGTTACTTACAAATGTTTTATGAAACTTTACCTATGTCTTAAGATGCATTTACCATGTTCATGATTTATGATTCTTCTCAAATAATTTAGTATGTTTTAGCTTGGTCATGCATATCATGTTTTCGATTATGTTTCCTAAGATCATGTGTCATGTTTTATTGTATTCCTCTCATACTTAGTATATTCCATGTACTAATTCATACTTGTGTCTATATTGTTTCACCAATTTAGGGCTTGACGATTCCTCTCCATCCCTTCATGGATAGTGAATCATCTGAAGGATTTGAAGACTTGGTGAATCGTCATACTTTGAGGACAATATTGTCTTTATTATCTTCTTATGTATTTATGATTTGGATATGGTACGTGGTGTATGGGTTACGTCCAGATCACTCCTTTTTTTATGTAATAGATGGCTTGTCTAGACTTTGATGTACTTGCGCTTTTATGTCAAACTCTTTACTTCTTATGAGATTTCTAGATTTTCTCTATAATGTTGTGTATATGTATGTTGAGTGGCTTGTGTAGGGATTCTTGGGTGCCATGTAAAATCTAGGGTGTACTTTGGGTCATGACAAACTTGGTATTTAGAGCACAATGTTTTAGAAAAAGGTCCTATGATGTTTGACAAGTTACGTTGAGTACAATCTTGTTCATAAGTGTGAAGCATGCTACATATTATGAATAGTAGGCTACAAATTGTTTAGGAAACTTCAATTATTTCATTACTCAAAAGTCATGCTACAGAGTCTGTCTTTATAAATATCCTTCTCCTATGTTGTGTTCGATCCCTTTTTAGGATATGGACCCTCAAAGAGCTTACCTGAGAAGGAATACATGTGAGAATGTGGAGTTCGAAGTTCCTCAAATTCCAGTTGATCTTTTGGCCGAGCAAGTGACTCATGCCAAATTTTGACCTGCTTTCCAAGTTATGGCTCAAGATATGATGACCTAACCCATAGGGAATTCATTTCTTCCATGAACCCAAAGGTGACTACAGCGGCGACAAGAATAAGGGACTTCACGAGGAAGAATCCTCTAGAATTTCCTGGTTTCAGGGTTTGATGAGGATCTTCAAGAGTTCATTGAAGAGGTGTACAAGATTGTAGGTATCATGGGTTTGACTATGGGAGAAAAGGCGGAGTTGGCCGCTTATCAACTTAAGGGTGTTGCTCAAGTGTGGTTTGAACAATGTAAAAGTTAGAGGGCTGTTGATGTGGGTCCTCATGATTGGGAGAAATTCAAAGGAGTTTTTCTTGATTATTTCATTCCTCTTGAAATGAGAGAAACAAAAGTCCTCGAGTTCATTAACCTCTGACAAGGAAATATGAGTGTAACATCTCCGACTTAGAAGAGATAAGTTAGTAAGAATTAAATTGATATTCGTACAAGTGCTCTTCAATTTTTAAGATTTTGGTTCAACTTCAAATGACCATATCTTTTAGCACATAAAGACTTAGGTGGCCCAAAAGATATCAAATCAAAGGTCTTCGAGTCTTGTTTCTAATGCCACAAAGTTTGCCTCAATTAGATCTCTAAGTAAAAAGTTATGACTGATTTACTAGAGACGCGCGAGCTTGGCAACATGTCCACGATGGCTCCGCGTTACAGAGCCAATACAGACCTCACTGCCTGTTGGAAAATTATTCCGACTTCCAGTTCATTTTTAAGGGTATTTAAGTCCTAAAAACGTTTAGAAAAAGTCAGTTTTTATAAATCAAGCCCTCTCATTCACTCCTAAATTTCTATGCTCAAGAACTTCAAGACATCTAGTGAATCCTCTTGCTCTAGATGACTAGTTATAGCATACATACACGTTTTCCCTCTGCATGTCCTTGAAGTAGCTCCCCTTTGAGCAACCCTATCTACTGGAGCTGCTAAAGAAGATTGGGCTATGTTTTCCCCATTACCATTTCCCTTCTTGTGCCTAGAGCATTCCCTAGAAAAATGACCCGTCCTTTCACACTTGTAGCAAAGATAAATACCAACACGACATTCTCCAGGATGGAGCCTGTGACACTTACCACAAAGTGGGTTGCGAGTGAACCCTCATGCCAAATTACCCTGCGACTGAGAACCTTGAACTCTGAAATTATGTAAGTTTTGGTTTCTAAAATTATTTTTCCCTCTTAGTGCAGGCGTACTAGTTGATGATGGAGCAGTTTCAAACGATCTCTGCTGAAAGGATGACCGGTTCATATTTATGGTCCTCTAATGGCCGGCCTCATGACTTACTGTCTTAGCTCTCTTTCTATGAGACTCTTCCCTGTCCTTCAACTTGTCTTCCTCAATTTGCTGCACATGAATCATAAGCCTGGTTATGTCCATGTCTCGGATCAACATAGCCTCCTTACCATCCTTACTCGATAAATGGGACAGTCTAGACACGAACAAACTTATTCTACTTCTCATATCAGCCACCATCTCCGTAGCATAGCGAGATATTTGGGTGAATTTGAGACCATACTATTGCACACTCAAAGACTCTTATTTCAGATTCAGAAATTCTCTTACCTTTGCTTACCTTAGCTCACGGGGAAAGAAAGGCCCAAAGAAGGCATCTTTAAATACAGACCAAGTCAATTGTGGTGCCCCCTCAATCCTACTCTTCTTCCATTGATCAAACCATATCTTAGCAACGCCTTTGAGCTGGTAAGCAGCCAACTCCACACGCTCAACATCAACAACATGCATGACCTCAAACACCCTCGAAGTTCATCCACAAATTTTTTAGGATCCGCATTAAGTTTTGACCTTGTGAACTTTGAGGGACTCAATCTCAGAAATTCTCAAACCCTGTGATGCCTCATTCCCATCTTGATGTCCAGCTCCTTGGCGACCTGCCTATGTTGTCACCACTTGATTCAACATTTGAATTGCATTCCTGAATTCAGCATTTGTGACATCTCCCTGAGGTGGTTGCACTCCAGGTGCATTGGGAATCCCTTGATATTGAGGGTTAACATTCCTTCTAGCAAGATGTTCTCAGGCAGACCTGTGGGAGGAATGATCTGAAAGATACGTGTAAGCATGAGTTAGAAGAAAATTTCATAGAGTGAAACTCTATCGCACGAAAAAGAGTAGAAGAAAAGGAAGTGGTCCCTAAATTATGTAGACTCATAATTATAGATGTGGCGTGCTTGACATCGATAACTATGACTCTAGAGACACGACTTCATAGTCACTCTATGATTATTGAACCTTTGGCTCAGATACCAAGTTTGTCACACCCCGAGCCTACACCCTTGGTGTAACTGGCACTTGAGAACCATTTTTGATCCCCAAGTGAACTCTTGGCCTGGCTACATGACTTATATTACACTAAGCAATACGTGGAAGCTTAGATTAGGTGAACACTTAGACGTAACAAAGAAATTTTAAAACATAGTCTTTTCAAAATACTTAACATGATTTATAAACTAATAAAAAATCATGAGAAAACAATGGAAAACATCTAAAACCATCTGTCTATGAAGCCTCTAATAACTTATGATAGGTGTCGGGACAAGACCCACGACACCTCCTAAACTACTAAACTAAAAGAAAATGAAGTCTCCTGGAAGCAGGGAGGCCTAACCAAAATCATTCTGCGAATGGATAACCATCTCAATGAAGCACCTATTGATGATCTTGAGTACATGTATCTACATCATGAAACGATGCAGGTCGAATGATGTAAGTACATTTAATGTACTGGTAACTGATTAGGTTAGAGTAAACAACTTACTAGCTTGATAGATGAAAACAATATAAATGGATCAATACATGAGTATGGAATGGAAACCATTTAAACTTTACAACATAATATGCAATGAAAAACAACATGAACATAATATACTTTACATTGTGGGGAGTTTGTCTAACCGACAACCATTACCATGAGCCTAGCAATGATACATTATTCCACCGCATGTTGCAAGAGCCCATCCTATACCTTTTCGGGGGGTATAGGATGATATCATGACTATGGATCCAACTATATGCCTTCTCAGAGGCGGTGAGGAGTCGCATGAAGAATCAATGCTATCCTACCCTACGCTGGCTACGTAGTTTTATGGGACTTCCAAGTTATAAGAGACTCTATCCCAATTTGGTGCTCGGTTATATTCCGAAAACATTTGATATAACTTTATGCTCAATATTACCCATTTCAATGAAGAAACTTGATACTTCTTGAAATACTTCCCAAAACCTTAGACATACATACATTCTTGAAAGCATATGCTTCTAAACTTATCTTTCAAGTTCAATGATCAACATAAGTACATAGGTATACATTTATATATATACATATATATTGAAATAACATTGAGAAACTCTTAAGTTTTCGTATGAACTATAACTTTTAAACTTCATTTCTTAACTTCACCTTGATTTTGAAAAAGAAATGAAACGCAATTTAAGACATTTGATTAGGATATGAAGCATATCTCAATGATTAAGGAAAACTCTAACGATAAATATCAAGACGAGAGCGAAGACATGATTTGAAGGAACACACACTGAAAATCATAGACAGGGGAGTACATAATCTCTTCGCGACACGAAGAGGGAAATTTAAATTTTGTTCGTCAAATTTTGAGGCAGGGGACTCCGTATCCTCTCTGCAACGCGAAAAGGGATCCATCATTGTCCCACCCGAAAACATAGAATTTCCTACGATCTTTAGGGTCCTAATTCATTTTGGATAGATTGGTTCTTCCAAATTCCCTTTTTTGATTCAATAGACCAACACAATTTCATGAAATCTCAGTCAAAATATAGCAAGGAACACCCTTCATTCGCAAGAACTCGAAACCACCATTAATAACAGACGAACTTAAAACTCAAGAATTCATCAAGAACTTTTACATAAACAATTTCATCAATGAAATCATGAGTACGATCAAAGTCTTTACTTTTGATGTATATGCATTCCTTGATCTCGGTGTGAATCTATATTTTGTGAATCCATATATTGCTATGAGATTTGATATTCTTCCTTAATGACTTCTTGAGCCCTGTAGTGTTACCACACCTGTTGGTGAGTCTATTCTAGCTGAGAGTTTATCGTGATTGTACCATCTCTATCAATCACAAAGACAACCTGGCTGACTTAGTCGAGTTAGACATGGTGGACTTTGATGTTATTCTAGATATAGACTGGCTTCATGCTTGTTATGCCTCAATTGATTGTAGAACTTGAGTAGTAAAGTTTGAGTTTCCTAATGAGCTAGTTATTGAGTGGAGGAGTAGTTCAGCGGTGCCTTTGGGTTATTTTATTTCGTACCTTATGGCTAGAAAGTTAATTTCAAAGGGGTGCATCTATCACTTAGTCTGAGTTAATGACTCTAGTGTTGAGACATCACCTATTCAGTCAGTTCCAGCTGTGAGTGAGTTTTCAGAGGTCTTTTCAAATGATCTTCCTGGAGTCCCTCTCGAGAGAGAAATAGACTTCGACATAGATTTTTTTCCTGATACTTGACCTATCTCCATTCCACCATATAGAATGGCTCCCACTAAGTT